>JBBPLF010000226.1:0-42894 GCA_038089615.1 Aureoboletus auriporus
CCACTGCGTTGATGAAGACGAGGACGAGGACGGCGCGACAGTGCACCCACCACCTCAACAATGATGACGACGAGGGCAGGAATAGCGTGACAGCGCATCCACCTCCACAATGATGGCAAGGGCAAGGGCAAGGACAGCATGCCACGGCCTAACCACCACCTCGATGATGGTGATGACACCGAGAGCCACCATGGGCAGAGCCCATGATGATGGAGGGTGACGACGGTCCCACGGGCCACCCAGCACACAACGACGACGAAGGCAAGGATAGCACAACAGTCCAACCTACCACCTCACGACAACAGCGAGGATGAGGACCAACGAGGGCGGGGGGCAGCGCAACCATGCACCCACCACCACTACAATGACAACGAGGGGTAGGACAGTACAATGGCCCAGTTACTTTTAGTTCACTTACTACTCTCAATAGATACTTATCTCGAAATATTTACATGCTGTGCCACGCCAGCCTGCACCGCCGGCGCACATTATTTGTGACTAAATAAGTGTGATTTGAAGGATGTACTTGCAGAAGTACAATACTACTTGTTTTGTGTTTATCACCTCTAGTTTAGCATCTCCAAGTAAGTACGACTTGTATTACTAATACAAAACTGTAAATAATACTAAGTCCGAGAAGAGTGTGCTCACTGAAAAGTAGTGCGCTAAATTAAAAGTAGTGCGCTATTACCAATGAGCGCGTGCGTTTAATTATTGTGCAAAATGACCCTCATACAAAATGACCCTCATATTTGACACTCATATGCACTTTGACACTCATACTGGGAGGTCCCTTTCAAAGCTTCATTAATATTCCCAGTCGAACATACGAACATATCATACAGCAAAGTGCAAACAATCGGTCTCGAAATCCTAATCAGACGAACACACACGAAGCTCGAGTCGTCCTATAATTCTGTATCGCAGACACAGCCAATGCCGTCGTCAACCCCCTACTCCCGATCAACGTCCCCGTCACCCCATATCTGTACGCCCACCCCAACGGCCATGATCCATCCGCTTCCTGCATCCTGATCAACCGCTCATAGTCCTGACTATCACATAGACCGATGGCGGTAGCTGCGTGGATACGCATCGCGAGTGCCAGCGCATCTCCCTGGGTGCCCAATTGCTCCGCGACGCGCTCGGAAAAGAGTGTCCCGAGTCGGTGACGCGCGCTGGCAGATACCGAGAGGAGGTGGGAGAGAAAGTAGAGAAAACTGTCGGGGCCGTGGTAGTAGTAAGTGCCGTTCGTATACGCTCGGTTCTTTAAGACATCGTACACCCAGTCAAAGGTCTCCTGGAGTTCGTCGCCGCGACCGTTGGAATAAAAGAGTGTGAGAACGTTGACGCAGACGACAGGATCTGGTCAAATGGGAGTGCATTGGGTACGTGGTGTGTTGTATCGTTTCGAACACGTACCGATTCGAGGACGCGTGACGTCAAAGTACGTCTGGATAATACCATCATTGTTTTTGAGTGTCAAAATCTCGCCCATAATGTCGTTCTTCACTTCCGGGGAAAGGTGATCTGACACAACACATGCGATGGAGGTCGTATCGACGTCATCAGGGTAAGAAGCTGTCGTAAGGACGCCCTCCCCTATGAAACAATCAGCAATCATTTTCAGCTACGTCAACATGAATGTCATACCTTTGAAAAAATTGTTTAGACGTGGATACTTGATATAGTCGACAAGGCTCGGATCACCCATGGCCTGGAGGATGAGCAATTGCGAAAAATTCTCTTCCAAAACGACACCTGAATTCGTTACAGATTTCAACTGCTTCGCGTGGTCACGGAGGTATTGCATCCCGTCAACGATCGAGTTCCGCACGAGTGTCTTCAGCTCGCGAGCGACATCGTCAAACGATGTAAAGACAATTCCCCTGAGCCCAAGTGACCGCGCAGACACCACGTTCTTCAACTTGTCATCCACAAACACAGTCTTCGAAGGATCGATATTTGTGCACTCGAGCACGTGGCGAAAGTAGCCCAAGTTTGGCTTCCGTTCCCGCGCCGCGGCAGACGTGAAGACGCGCTCAAAGAGGGCCCAGTCTTCGGGGCAAGCCTTGAGGCGGAGGACCTCACAGTCTGGGGCGGAGATATTGGACATGGCGAACAGCCGGATGTTGTTGTTCTCCTTGAGCTCACGGAGGAGGGAAATCATGCGAGTATCGCTCTGGAGAGATTCTCGGGCCGCACGGAATGCAGCAGCTATTTCGAATGGGTTTAAAGAGAATTGTGTCCCGACGAGACGATAGGTTTCCTCTTCGCCGAGATTTCCCTTTTCGTACTCGAACCAAGTAGCGGAACGTAAGATTTCGTGGAGAGTTTTGGGAGATATGGAAGTGCCTGTGTTGGCTGACCACGTGAACAAGACATCACCGAGATCGAATATCACGTTGTCGATCTGATGATCATTTGGGAGGGATTTTAGTTCCAAGGGAGGGGGTGTACTAAGGGGGGAAATGGAAGGAGACGACGACGAAGAAAAGATAGGCGACGCATCCGCAGACACGGAGGGAGAATGTTCGACACAGAAAACCATGGCCATCACGAATGAATCGGTGTGTGAGACGAGCCCCGAACCTTTGTTTATATAGGGTGAACTTTATCGTCCGCGTTATACAACGGTTATTGAAGTGATCCGCCTGACCACAGCTTATAATTCTGGTGGCGGCTCAAATGAATGTTTCTAGTGTCTGCGACTCGGACTACTCTGACGGCACGGCACGCAACACAAACCTCGTAGAGGCGCTGGAGCAATGTCATTGAGACCATCATACGCGCAAGTATCTGCTACTCACTGTTCAGCCCATTAGCCTGCGTATGCGATACTGCACGGTCATTCTGCTTTCAGATCGGACGATCTGTACAGACCCCGAATAAATTCCCTGTGGCGGCGCCGTCAGTAAACTTACCTGCGAGATTGGGATTGATAAACTCGGACCGAATCCATTGACACGTTAACGAGCGTTCGTATCCGACTTAGGTTCCTCCGCTCGAGAAGCTGGTTATCGACTGTAGCCAGGTGCCAACTTTCGGCCTGAATCGGTTTTAGTGCGTGGCTCTAGTCCGGCTAACCGGCTAACGACTGGTTCCGAGTCTGTCCAATCAGTACTCACTGGCATTGAGGCATTCTGCATAATGAGTTACTCAGGTCTGTACTGACTGAGCAGACACCAAAGCACAGTTACTACAATATACAATACATACAAAACAAACTCTAGCTATCTATAAACCACTATAATGCACCATACCCATCACAATCACCTCCAGACCAGCATCACGCAGCACCAATGCCATGCTCAAGTTGACCTCGATCTTGATTCTCGAGGTGAAATGAGTGAGGGAGGTGGAGTATCTTCGCTAGCTGAATCAACGTGGAAGGTCGGTCAGGATGCCCAACAGGACGCATACTAGTATCAAGTGCATTGCGATAGTAGATACAACATGAGCGGAAGGTCGAGGGAAGTATTCGCATCGTTGACCCGACAGCGGATCAATTTTGGCAGTCGCCACGTTTGACTGGGCAAAAAAGTGCATCGTCGAGTCGGTCCCTGATACCGGGTGCTTTCTCGTTCTCTTGCTCCCGGTGGGGGTTAGAGAGGGCGCCGCCCTGCAGGATGGGTTAGTCAATAATAAAGTTGAATAAACCAAGAACTAAGTTTCAAAACCCACAATTGGGTCGTGGGTACCAGATGTCGCAAATGTAGGTGGGTGGCAGCACATCATAAACCGAGAGAAAGGTATGCAGCGAGGGATGTGCCTGGAGTACTTTTAAGTACATGGATATGTCCACACCGGCAGGAAATGAGGCAGCGATAAGAATTCCGTCACATACACATTGACCTCATTGAGTGTCCACAGAACATGCGGCAGTGATCAGCGTCCCTGCACGCGGGACGACGGCACAAAATGAGGCGGCCGGTACTTGCGAGTGGAGGCTTACCACCACCACGTTAGCCAATTACCGCAAAGGCTCTGATGAGGCGGCTGTTGAAAAGTTCACAAAACACCAACCTCAAATGGGGAACGATTCCTGCAAGATACAAATTCTGTCAACCTTGCTTTCAAACATCCGTCAGGTATGGGGATGGCCACCTCAGAACGTTGAAGTTTTCCCAACGAGTTGATGATTGGCAATGCGGCAACTCACCAGTTCGATGAGCGCGCGCAGATCAATAAATATTTCCACGCTGGGGCAATATCAATGATGATCATAATATCATCCTGGTGGAGAATATATGCTACACATCTTAACATCTGCGTTCAATACTCGTTTCTGTGGTGTACACGAACCACGTGTTTTCACACCGAGCCAAAATCAATCTCGAAGTCCACGGTCCTTGCGGTGAACGCAGAGCCCACATCGATGTAACCCCGGTTAATCCGATCGTACCGTTACTAGCTGTGCAGTCGCTGGCAGCGAAAGCGTGCGAGATCCGACCTAGGGCCGTCAGAGCCTCTCTGACGGCGAAGGACCTTGCTGTACAGTCGTTGGTATTTGTGCGACCTTTCTCTAATTTTTGTCGAATCAGTGATGTTTGGAGTTATTTGCGATTGGCAGACGATCTAGACACAATTATGACCTTGCAACACCAAGGTAATGTAGAAACCAACCTTGCTTAACATCCTGACTGATCAATCATCAAATCAATTAGTACCCTATGACATGATCAACCAATGCAAACATGCAAGTATAGATGAGTCCCATATGATGGTATCCGATATGTGATCCTACGATAAGACATGCAAAATACGATAGTCCCATCCGATACAAGCATGAAACTCAGCTATTTCCGTCTCCGGTCCGGTTTTCTAGCATCCTGTCGATCTCGACCCGAATCTCCTTTAGGTTCGCTTTCAGGGTCTTGGCATCTTCAAACTTGCGATGGGCCATCGCTTCGCCAACAAATGACTCGAGGAGAGCTTCCTGCTCGAGGAGGGGTTGGAGTGCGTGCGCGAGCTCTGAGTCCGGATCCACGAGCGGGACCGGGGAATCAGAAGACGAGCCCTGTTTCTTTGCCTTGGGAAGTGACTGAATGGGTGGCGTCAGTATTATAGTGGTCGAGCACGAGAAAATACAT
This sequence comes from Aureoboletus auriporus, assembly GCA_038089615.1. Classification (NCBI taxonomy): domain Eukaryota; kingdom Fungi; phylum Basidiomycota; class Agaricomycetes; order Boletales; family Boletaceae; genus Aureoboletus; species Aureoboletus auriporus. The sequence continues at coordinate 5,094 of JBBPLF010000226.1, forward strand.
GCCTGGAGAGGAAACATGTACTTTTGCAAAAAGAGGTCCGCTCGGGTGCGGATAGCGAGCTGGATGCGATCTTGAGAGCTCCCTGGTGTACACGGAATCTTCCGGATGCGTTTGGAGATGGCGTCGTACGAGGAAAAATCGTCGAGGATTTGTTTGCGGGCGGCAGTGGCTTCTTTATTGGGAGGTGAATCCGAGCTGATGGTGAAAACTAAGTCGAGGGAATGTGGCATGGGAATGGACTTACTTGAGTGTGAGGAGCAATTCTTGGAATACTGGAAGAGCTTCCTCGATCTCTTTCTCGAGACTGACAAACGCCTATATCGTGGTTAGAGACTGTTAAAGGGACGTCGATAATAGCTGAACCTCGTATAACCGGACCAATGGTGGGACACGCGATACCTCCTGGAAGAATTGCTCTCGTCTGCAATGGTCAGAGATCAGATCAACGAAGAAAAGAAGACGACTCACGAGAGGACGGATTTGCAATTGTTACAGACTCGTACGCCCTTTAAGAACTTTTCGTCATCAGCTAGTGTGTCGTCCTTTTGCTTTGCCTTTCCATTCCCCTGTGCGGTTGTTACACTTGCCCTCCTCTTAACGCCATAATCTACCCCCTCGCCGACTTCTTCTATCTGTCGCGTCTTTGAGTCTACAATGAACAATATTGAGCACGGTTGGGGCCGTTGCGGGTGTTTGATGGGAAGAGAGCAGATGATTTGGCCACAGAGACGGCAGTGGTGTTTCCGGTTCGTTAGGGGGTGGAAAGAAACGCTACAGGCGGGTTAGGTAGGCAAAGAACGAGGGAATGGACTTACGTGCACAAGGGACATTTTGACACGGCGAAGTCTTCTTGCCAGGGAGCGATGCGCTGTTCCGCAGCTGCAAGAGGGATGAGGCATAAAAGAGTGAGAACGCGGAAGGCTACCTCGAATGTCTGCTTTAGCGCCCTGAAGCACCTGAGAGTGTACGACACCCTTCCAAATGTCAGTGGGGTCCATATTCCTCAGACTTGACAAGTCCAGATCGAAAAATGAGGATTTCCTGCGGTCGGGTGTTTTGGGGGATTCGTTGGCCTGGATGGGGAAATGAAGAGAGATAAGTTTCTCGAGACGCCTTTCTAGCTTTGTGCGTTCGATGCGGGTGGCATCATGTCTAGTTTTGCGGGCCTGTGAGAACTCGTCTGTTCGAGGGCGATACACGCCTCTAGGCTGGAAGCCGGGTCTATATGGCGCGGGTGATCGGGAGGACGTGGAGGGGAGCGGTGAAGAGGAAACAGGTGGAGATGTGACTGGGGAAGGGGTGAGACTGGAGGCGGAGGTGGGCAGAGACAAGTTTGGTGTTGGTGAGGGCGAGGCGGGGGAACGGTCAAACTGGCGCGAGACAAACGAGGACGGGCGTGACTGTGGCTCGGGTGGGCTGAGCGGCGATGTTCGTGGAGGCGGCAGTCGCCGAAATGTGGACGATTTTTTGGGAGAGACAGGTGCGGACGAACACGCGGGCGGGTCCGGTGTCGTGGTCTTCTCGGGGTCCGGGGGTGGCACGTTCGGCGGGATGGGCTGGGCAGACACCGTGCGGGAATGGCGCTTTGACTAGGAAAGGGTGTCAGCGGGGCGGGGCTGGAGAGGAGTAGATTACCCTGTACGCCTGGTAAGGAACGGCCATGGTCAAGATGGTGTGATCACGTGTTGGACTGCGCCATCATCATGTACCGGGCGACGCTGCCAATCCGGACCCAGGGCCAGCCCGTCACCGCGCTCGCGTTCGATCCCGTCTCCGACTCCCTCTGGTCAGGTGACAGCCTCGGCACCGTCGCTGCTCTCCACTCCGTCCACGCCCTCCGCGGCGTTGCCTTCCCCGTCGGCGGCAATCTCCCCGTCAAGCAACTCGCCGTCGCCGACAACCATGTCCGCGCCCTCGGCGTCGCCGGCTACGTACTCGGCGCATGGTCCAAGGGCGGCGTGAACAAGTGGTCCTTTCGGTGCGTCTCTGCCGCCCCCCGGCATACCGTCACGGCTCACCTGCCGCAGTGCCCCGCCCACCTCCGTCGCCGCCATGTCCCTCTCCACCTATGCCTCGAACGTCCTCGCCGCTTCCACCACCGCACCGGAGATCGCCCTCCTCAACGCCGTCTCCGGCACCGTACTTCGGGAGGTCCCGGTCCCCTCCCTCGTCACCCACCTCCACTTTTCCCACTCGACCCTCCTCTGTGCATCTGCCGACGGCTTCGTCCGCGCCCACGATCCCCGTTCTGCACTCCGCAGAGAGAATGGCGACCACGCCATCCTCGCACACGCAAGCGGCGTGCAGGATCTCCAAGGAACCGGCAACTTTTTCTTCACGATCGGCTGGGGTTCACGGTTTGTCTCCTTGTCTCTCTTCTCCGTCTCACTCACTTGATCTAGACGCGGCCACGAAGTTTCCGATCCACTCGTCAAAGTCTACGATCTCCGCACGATGAGACCCCTTCCCCCGATCCCCTTTTCCGATGGTCCTGCATTCATCAACCTGCTTCCGATGCACACCTCTAGCCTCGTCGTCACCTCCGTACAAGGCCTCGTCAGCGTCGTCGATGTTTCCAACACCAACACCTCTGGTTTTTATCACGTACGTCTTCCCTCTTCTCTGCACCCTCTTCTCCCCAACCCTCTTCAAGCTCGACACCACTGCATCCATCACCTCCACCGCCGTTTCATCCAACGGCTCTTATTTGGCTTTTGGCGACTCTCTGGGTACGATCCATCTCCTCACAGCCGCAGACGAATCCTCGGAACCCTTCTTCAACGGCTTTCAGGGCCAACCCGTCGAATGGGCCGATGTCCCCCAGCCTCTCCCCGACATTGCTTGGTCCGATTCCACGTATGTTCTCATTCTTTTTCCGACTCATTTCATCACACACCCCCAGCCCTCTCAACTCGATCGGTATGCCACACTATACCACTCCCCTTCTTTCTTCTTGGACGCCCCAATTTCTCTCTTCCACCATCCCTCCCTTCCCACCTCCCGCCAAAATACCCTCGCACATCCTCTCGACAATGAAGATTAACGACAACGTCGCTTACGCTGCTCTCCCAAAAGAACTCAGAGGTCGTAGAAATCGCGTCGTCGTATCTACCACAAAAGATCAGGCTAGGTTCAGGAGTGGAAAAGGCAGGCGCGACGACGACGTCAGTTCCCCGACAACCCTTTTCGAAACCGTACTCATCCATGACAGGTCGAACTCGAGCATCTCGCTCTCGACGATAGCGTCGACCAAGTGCCTCGCATATATCGCAAAGTTGAAATCGCATACTCAAAATTCGGTGTAGAAGACTTTGATTTCGGGTATATGCTCCGACCGTCCCTTTCCTCGCTCTTACCCCCTTTGCCAGGTTCTATAACAAAACGACATTCAGTGGTCTTGAAACTCACATTCTGAATTCATACACGAATCCGATCCTTCAAGTCATGCATTACATTCTTCCCGTCAGAAGACTTGCAAAATCACACATTACTACCAACTGTCCGAGGGAGCACTGTTTGCTGTGCGAACTCGGTTTTGTCGTACGTATGCTCGAGGATGCACATGGCACCAACTGTCAAGCAAGCAACTTTTGCAAGACCGTCGGTGTTCTCGCTCAAGGTAAGATCCCCTTTCACTCTCCCTTACATTTCTTGAACAAAGCGAACAAGCCCAAAACCAACTCGAGCTCATCGATTATGGTCGTGAACCCACCGAAGTCGATTATGCGCACATGATCCAAGCATTCAATCGTTTCCTCATCGATCATCTTAGCTCCGAAGGCAACTCTTTTCCTCATAACCCCCTTATATTTCAGCACTCCACGTCGTACTCCTATCAGTCTGGTTCAAACACGAATCCTTCCCATTCACCCGCAGCAGCCCCCGTGACACAATTGCTGGGAATCGACGCAAAGAACATCATCGTGTGCCTGAATTGCAAAGCTGTCAGGGAAAAGGAGAACATGACTCATGTCGTCGACATGATTTATCCGAGAAAGGTATGTCCTTTTCTTACCCACCGCGTTGTGTATCCTTAGCAACATATAGCCACTTCCCAATGAACTTGCGCCTCAAGTCGCCTTTGCTGATATTCTCCGCACGTCCCTCATTCGCCAAATGACACACAAGGCAACCTGTCAAACATGCAAGCAATTCTCGACGTTTTCGTCTCGCCGCTCGATCCCGAGCAGGGATCTCCCTCCTATCTTGACGGTAAATGCGAGCGTACATAATGAAGACAATTTACGCTATTGGTTGGATTCGAGGACTGGAAGGTTCTTGACTCCAACAGTGGAGGTGAGAGGAGAGGTAGAGGGGATCGACGATGTTGAGAGCGTGAATTATGAGCTGCGGGTGCGTAAATGCGGTTATTATGTACCGATTATCCGTGATTCATCTGTTCGTCTAGGCTATCGTGTGTCAGATCACGACAAAAGCAAGACACTCGCACTTGGTTGCGATTGTCAAGGGTAAGTTGTTCATTCCACCCATCCTTCTCCCTCTGAGCCCATTCCAGTGCCCGAAGCAGAAACCCAACTCCATCTCAAAGGTCCTTGGTTCTTGTTTAATGACTTCGTAGTCTGGAATATTTCAGAGGACGAAGCACTCAGCTTCCCGAGTGCATGGAAAGTATGTATTTTCTTTACGCTGTTGTCGTACTCTTCTACACAGGGAACCAGGTGCCCGCTGTGTTGTATCTCGAACGAGAAGATGTACGCTCTCAACTCGACTTTAGTGGTCTCCCCGATGAACTCGACCCCTCGATATTGAGTCGCGACACGTTCATATCGGTGTAAGTGATAACGCCCTGTCGCTTTGCTGAGCTGACATGTGGCATAGGAATCGCGACAAGAGCTTGATCAAGCACGAATGCTTGCGTTTCGAAGAATTGCCGAAACCTGGGACATTAGTCGCGATCGATGCAGAATTCGTGTCGATGCAGCAGGTGGGTTCGCACCCGAACCATTTTTTTCTCCTCTGACGCGTCTACAGGAAGAAATAGAGTTCAGATCCGACGGCACGAATCGTGTCATCCGTCCCGCTCGTCACAGCCTTGCACGTGTCTCTGTCTTGCGAGGGGATGGTCCAAAAGAAGGCATTCCGTTCATTGACGATCACATCCATACGAGCGAAGCCATTGTCGATTATCTCACCGAGTACTCGGGCATCAAATGTGTGTTTTCTTTCTACATCGTCCCGTGTCATTTAACGGAGACCATGGTAGCCGGAGACTTGAATCCGCACTTGTCGAGACACACGTTGACGCCACTAAAGCTTGTGTACAAGAAGTTACGGTTACTTGTCGATCGGGGATGCATATTCATCGGTCATGGGCTGTCCAAGGACTTTCGAATCATCAGTCCGTTCCTTGGTTTTATCTGATATTTGACAATTCATCGTGAAGTACGACAGATATCTTCGTTCCGCCCGATCAAGTGATTGATACAGTCGACCTCTACTTTCTTCGTAACCGCCAGCGCCGTATCTCGCTCCGTTTTCTCTCCTGGTTCATCCTCGGAGAAAACATTCAGATGGACATGCACGATTCGATCGAGGACGCGCGCTCTGCACTCAAGTTGTACAAGGCATACCACGAGTTCGAAGAACGAGGCGTGTTTGATGAAAAGTTGGAAGAACTATATCGCGCTGGGAAACAAAACGTGCGTCGTGTTGACTCGCGCGTACCTGTCCTGATCGACGTGTGATAACAGAGTTGGAGGCCACCGCCAACGACGCCAACAACGACGTCCCCCGTGACGACAGCTTCCCCCGGCCACGTCCTCCCCCAACCGAACGCGTTCTCGCTCTCGTTGTCGCCTTCACAAGGCACGTCGCATGCGATGCAAGCGCCGAGCGTGACGCAGTTCAACATGCTCGCTGCAGCGGCGGCGGCAAGAAACTATGGACATCAGGTGCAGCAGTTTCAGCCGATGCGGTTTGATGCGGGTGCGTTGAATGCGGCGGGACATTTTACGTCGGGAGATGCAAGTCTGTTTGGTGGTTCTAGCCAAGGGTCGGGTGCAAATTCGGGCGAGCGGAAAACTAGTGGGTGGTAATCATGATCAGGTTTGCCAAGATGTCCCAGCGCAGATACTAGGTAACAGACCACAGCTATAAGTAATTAACTTCGTTCATCTCGTTCTGCAACTCAGTCGGGTTTGCCGGCCGACATCTTTCCAAGTCCACCAAGAAAACCTCGCCATTACGACCTTTCCTACAAAAATTCCGACGTGCAATATCACCATGAATGTACTTAGCATTGTGGATGTGTTGGAGAGCCATCCTCATCTGCTGCCGAAGTTTCTGGTCGATATCTTCTTTTTCAGAAATTGCATTACCGACGGGTTCCAAGGCGAGAAACCTCAAAATCCCCCACATCTCATAAAACCCATAAAGCTTGGGTATCACCCGACCTTGAAGATTGCGTAAAGCAGCGTAGGCCCGGGCTTCTTCTTCTAACAAGCCTGCCTCATCAGGATAGCGCAAGACATCGATAACCTTGCAAATAACATTGAGATTCCCATTGATGGTCCAAGTCCGAGGTAGAAGATTCAGAGGCTTCGGAGGCTTCAGAAGGTTTGCGGTTACCACACAACCATGAGCACCATGGCGGGCAGAACTGAGGTCAAAATGACATAGTCGAAAGTCGAGAGGAAGACACTGATATTGACCATTTTGATTGAGTTGGGAATTGAACTCTTCGGCAATAGCATAAGCTCTTTTCCAAACCCTACTGGCTGACATCAACGGACCTTCAAACCTGAAGTTTTGACCTGGGGGACCGTTGGCTAGGGTAGGAGAAGCATAGAACCAATCATTGTTGGCGAGCAGGACCATGCCAACCCAGGCCTTCAACATCGACAAGTGAGGTTGAGGCCCAGTGTCACTAGCAACTCCATCTAACTTTACAAGGAAGTATTCGAGAGTCTTGCGATCAGATCCAGGGGTTTCAAGGCGGCGCAAGAACCAAGCTTTCTTCCAGTTTGTCAGGATGCCAAACTTGTTGTTGTTGAAAGTCATATAGCCATAGACATGTTGTAGTGCATCCAAGGATTGTCGGTCAAGAGTGGTCTGATGAGGATTACGACGCCCATTCCAGGCCTTTGGAAGATCTAGGTCGGCAGCCCACCAAGTCTTGTACTCCACCTACAAAAATATCGTAGTTCAGAACCAGTAGACAACACATTATCATACGATGACGAGTTCAAATACACGCACCACAAGTTTTGGATGGGGTTGATCTTCAATATGCATTATCCATGCAAAGTCAGGATCTCCTATGAGTGCAGCATTACCGGCACCCGAACATCCGAATTCTCCGATAACTCCAAGCCTGTTCAGGACTTGTTGAGCTGGGATATGTAGGGCAAACATGGCATGAGCACGGAGTGACTCCTCGTTGACAACCGGTGTCCTTATTTTTAGTGCATCGATGTTGAGAGGTCCCGATATGTTGGCTTCGAGTGCTGCAGATGTGACGGCTTGGTGGATGTCATTCGGAAAGGAAGTCCAAGGGACAAAGGCTTGAAGATCCGTTCTTGGATACCTGCGAGGAGCAGTTTGGCCACTACTGTGGACACCAGAGGGATGAAGCTCAGCTCTTCCATAATCAGGAAATGGGAGGTCTGGGAGAGATGTTTCCATCATCATCCTGATTGTGACAGGAATGAAGAAGAATGGTTGTGGCTAATAGGGGCTGGAGTGTGACATATATTTTCAAGCCTCAAAGAGAGTTTCAAGTCCTCAAGTATTTGGAAAGTACCAGTGTGAGTATGTGTTCTGTGTATATGTTCTGTGTATTACAGGTGTGAGCTATAATGCTTCAATTTTGTTACTAGTACACGGAAAACCAAGTGTTCAAGTCGCATCTCGAACAAGCACCTTTGGTGGTAGTAAGTTAGTAACCCTGATGAGCTTAATCCTTCGATGTTCCGTCGCACATACTTGGTATCAACCATAGTAATTCACTGGTCAAGTCGGATCTGGTCAAGTCGAATCATCATGGTCACGGTCAGTTCATACCTTGGTCGTACGACGAAAGTTTACAGCAGACATCTTCGTCCCGCTCAATTGACGGATATAGTCGATTTCTTTGTTACTGCTAAGACGTGCCCTTCTTGCCAATCTTGCATGTCTTCTTGCTCGGAGGGGGTGGTCCAAAAGAAGGCGTTCCATTCATTGTTGATTATCTCAACTCCGAGTTGGGCATCAAATAACGTCCGGGTTTGCGAGTGCGTTTGGTGGTTCTTGCCAGGTCGAGGACGAATTCAGGCGGGGTAAGATAGGAGAATGAGATCTAGATGCATTCGTTTTTTTTTGTCAATTGTAGCACTAGCACTAATATTTCGTTCAATACATGGAATAGATCACAAAAGGTTGAAGGGAGTTATCATGATGTCGACGAGCTCCCGAGTACTGTCCAATCAATCACATCTCTGGCGTTTTCTCGTAACCAATCATTCGCCCGTTTAAAGTGTCCGTTTCCGAGGAAACCGCGATGAGCGGAGAGAGGGGATGGATGCGCAGATCTGACGATGCGCCGTGTCAGCTCGAATTAAAGGCAGGACGATATCGTACCTCAACACCAAATGTTTCTTCTACTCGGCCAGAACATCAGTCATACCAAAAAGAAAAAGAAACGAGCCGCCGCACCTCGTCGATACAAAGCCGGTCGCACGTCTTTTGCGCGGGTAATCCCCACGCGAAAAAGACGAGTCCACGCTCCGAGTGGGCAAGGACAGCTTTCAACACAGCGTCCGTAAACAACTCCCAACCTTTTTTCGAATGTGAGTTGGCTTGGTGGGCACGTACGGTGAGCGATGCGTTGAGCCACAGTACGCCCGCCTTTGCGAGCGGCGTCAGGTCCCTACGACAGGTCCGTGAGATACGATGTCAAGGAAACAGGGATGGACAGACCCGGTCTTTGGGGGGATAAACGAGGGGATGTCCGTGGCGAGTTGCTTGTAGATGTTTTTGAGCGATCCGGGGAGTTTGGTGGGTGGAAGGACGGAAAAGGAGAGGCCGTGGGCTTGACCTGCGTCGTGGTAGGGGTCCTGTCCGACATGGATGAGGTGGGGAGACCGGGAGAGAGGAGAGACAGGGCTTGCCTGGCCTATGACGACGGCTTTGACGGCGTCGAGCGGCGTCCATCGCGACCACGCATAGATGTCTCTCGCTATGTACACAACGTGTGGGTACGCGCGCGTACGTGCCACGGGCGGCACTCACCCGGTGGGTATATCTGATGCGATTTGCTCTCCAGAATCAAAAATTCCTTGAGCTGGTGCATGGGACGGGGTTGGTACGACTGCGATAGGCGCTGTTCGACACGCACCTTGAGAAAGTAGGGCTGGGTAAATTCGGTTTCGAGTGCGGTTCTCCAAGACGGGCCTATCGTGTGCTGTTCAAGATTCTCGATGACATCGCTCAGGTCTTCAGTGGTATCGCCTCCCGTGGTTGTTACGGTTCTGAGTGCGTGTTGAGTATGGTGTGGCAGTCTAGGAGAACAGAGGCTGACAATGTCGTCTGAACCTCGACCTTGCGCTTCTTAGAGCCAGCGCTGGTGACCGTACTGACTGCGACACGTTTGCGGGACATTCGGGTGGCCTTCATCACGGTTCGTTGACAAGAGGGGATTACTATTTCGGTACATAATGTACGACTCGAAACTATCGTCTTTTCGTCTTGACCGTTTTTTTATTGAGTGCACGCCTCTCCTTTTGGAATCGACTCCGTTTGACTTGTCGGACGTCCTCCTCGTCCTCGACCTCGACCTCCCGCACCCGTGTCCTAGACCGAGACAATGCATCCGCCTTCTTACCCTTTTGTCGCAGCTCTTCATACCCGTCCCCAATGGCACCCACGCGCGTCCTCCCCACCGAACGCAACACATCTTCAAATTCATCCTCCAACCCACGACCACGGCGTCGTCCATGACTCGAACCCGTCCCACCGAGCGCAAGGTCCGCTTCATCCCGCTTCCGCCTCCGCACGTCCTTCTTTTTCATCATCAACCGCGTAAAGTTGTCCTCTTCAAACTCGGTCATTCGTTGGATCTCGCGCGCACGGTCCGAAGCTAAGGCAGGCATCGCGCCCAGGCCAGAAGAAGACTCGATGTGCGGTCGTAATGGATCTTGGTGGAGGAGCGAGGAGAGCGTTTTGGGGATGGGTTGGCGTTTAGAACGTTTATCACCGGCGGTTTCGGTGTAGGGCATTGGTGCCAATTTTGGGGGCTTGTAAATGCCGTTGCGATTGTCTGCCTCTTCGTGGTCCTCTTTTTCGTCTTCCGAGGCTTGCTCGTTGTTGACCAGATTTTCAGGGTTGGGTCGAAAGGCCAGGGGATCTTAAAACGACTTTGAGCATCGTGTGAGAGTTGGTGAAGATGACATACCATCGGCGACGTTTTTAGAGGCATCGTCTGCGATGCGAACGAGTTTCTCGATTTGATATCTGATCCTGCTTTCGAGAACTTTAATTTTTTCAAGTACCACACGCCCTTCGATCATGGAGTCCACCAAGTCACCCAAACCTCCCCCGCGTACGTCGCGCTCGACGGCGCTAAAGGGCAGAGATGGTGGTGTCCTGTCTTCCAGCGAGTCCCCCGCTGCACGCCGTGCGACAACGAAAACGAGGGACTGGAGATAAGACAACATGAGGTGGTGTTTGAGAGACAAGAGTGATATGCCGTCCCTGGTGTCCAAGTCGTCCTGCCTGAGAGCAGCGTGTGAGGATGCTTGTGTACGGTGTCTAGCTGCCTACTTTTCTTTGAAGGATTGGAAGAGTTCTCTCGTAGAGGCCATACTCGTACTCATCTCATCCAAGAGAGCGGTGACATCGGTCATGGTAGTACTTTACGCCCTGGCAGATGCTCGTCAGTAACGAAACATGAATTTTTTTTCTCGTATGCAAAGAAAATCAGTCAACGGGTTTCTAAGCCGCCGCTCTGCAGTGAGAGCGTAGTGCATGGCATCAGCGGGACATCAGAGCCCAGTGCGTTTCATCTCGCGAACAAAAAGAAAAAGTGTAGTAATTGTGTACGCACCTCGAGTTGGGAGGAGAACAACAACAACGTGCTGTGGATGTTTCCGTTCCCATATGGCGATGCATATCACTCTCCGAGTCATGCCAGCCGCAAACTCGCCCGCATGTGGTCCTTTCACACCGCAGCCATCATGAACAGACCCAGTGCACCTCCAAAGCGCTTTGACCTCGTCCAAAGTTTCGATGCGCTCGCTCTGGCCGGCAAGAAACCCAATGTTGATAAAAACCTCCCAGAACCACCCTTGGCCATGCCGGTGCCACAACCCGCACCGCAGAAGGGCAAACAATCTCTGACGATGAAGTACGCGCTCAAGTTCTTCAGACCGAAGACCCCAACGAAACACTCCCTCGCCCCGCCCTTTGTTACCGCTCCGCCACGACCGCACTCTGAATCTCTTGTGTCACCCAAGACGGCATCGAAACCACCACTACAACCGACCCCCGATGTGACCCAAAACAGACCGCGTTCTGTCTCAGTCCCGCATTCTCCTGCGCCTGCAAAGAACACGGCGCAATGTAGTGGTATGACAAGGGCCGGAAGACAGTGCTTCAGACAAGTCAAGCTTCCCGCGACGCATTCTCATCTAGACCCAACGCCCGTGCTGTATTGTCATCAACATAAGCAAGCGATGATCTCTGCCCAAACCGGTTTCTATGTTCGAAAAGCGGGAAATGCGGACAGATTTGTCGAATTCAGTCGTATGCGAACTTTGCAAGTCGAACAGCGAGAACGTCGTCTGATATGTCGTTTCGCAGATTATATACCTAAATACCTGCAGACGGATACCCAGTTAGCATTGAGAGTGGAAATGGAGAAGGCAACTTCGCCCGCTGACGTTCCCGGGTATATTTATACCTTTGAAATACGAGGTATCGTCCGTTCCGTACGGGGTACGCCACGCATTTGGATGACGTTCAACGTTGTAGATCCCAAACGGCCAGACGTGATTCAGCTCAAAGTTGGTCGTGCCGTCAATCTCAACAAGCGGCTCGACCAATGGGACAAGCAATGTGGTTCCAAAGTACAGATTCCGCGCGGGTGGTGGCCAGGTACGGTCGAAGACGACGATGGGACAGCCGGAAGCATGCTCAAGGGTAACATCAAAGCAGGCGATCCCGGTCCCTTCTGCCACCGCATAGAACGACTCGTCCACATCGAACTCACAGATTTGTCCCTGCACGCGCCCTATCTCAATCCGAGTTGGCCACGCTGTACCTCGGATTCATCTCCCCATTCTCCTAAAAAGACCATCGCAAAGGAGACGACGTGCCTCGATTGTGAGTGTAGCATGGCCTGCCGTTTCACGGCTGACGTCCCTGCCTAGGCGGTGTGGTCCACAGGGAAATCTTTGCACTCCCGCGTCCAGAAAATGAGCGGTACAAAGGCAAGGAATGGGACTTGATCGTCAAACCTGTTATCGAAAAGTGGGGGAAGTTTGTCAAGGAATATTACGCCTACTAAAGCGCGTGCCGTCGTTGTGGCGTATACCCATCAGTGATTGATCGCGCATAGAATTCGGACTACAAGTCATGTATGTGATGTAGAACAAAAAGTTGTAAACACGGACGTTCAAAAATCATCGTCATCGATATCCCGCCTCCGCTGATACTGTCGTCCTGTGAGCGACGTCGCGCCCGACATCGGACACACGCACCTTGATCGTCGTCTTGTTCGTGCTCGTCTTGTTTTGTGCTTCCTCCATCTATGTACACGCATCGTCAGCGGGGTGACGACGAAGTGATCGTGCCCTCCTCACCTGTTCCAAGAGCTCGATGAGCTGTTCTTCGCTCACCTTGCCCCGCAGTTGGCCGGACTGAGCCATCCGGACGATGATACTTTCGATCTGCCGCGATCGTTCGGGACTCACGAGCGCGATGCGAGACACTGAACACGATGTGGGAAGTGGTCAATCGTATTGAGGTCCAGATGAGAAGGTACTAACGCCGCTCGCGCGCTGCGGTGTCGAGCACGGTGGCCATCATGTCTCTGCGCATAGACTCCTCCGCCTCTCTGCGCGCCTGTTCTTCTGCATTGGATTGGCCTGCCTGAGGCTGGAGGCCCTGAGGGAGCTGTGGAACGCTTTCCATCAGAGTGTGATGTAGTGTTGATTACGACGTTCGCAGCAACCGATCCAGCAAACTCTACACTAAGTACTATGGTAATCTATTCTATATCAACCAATAACGGAGTAGTGAATGTTTGTAACTCTGAAGATCGTCATCCTCGCGCCTATGATTCGTCACCCCAACCTTGCTCTCTCCGACCACCATTTGAATGTGACCAACGATTGGAGCCAAAGCTGGGCCGCCTGCGCGTAAAGGATCGCTCATCGCCATCTTGCCGCGCTGAGTGTCGGCGCCCTCTGAATTCATCTTCCGAGACGTTGCTCCCTACCTGCCACGATGATCTGTAACCGTCTTGACGTGGCGAACGTCGCACGTGTCCAGGTGCATCATTCATCCGGCCGTCGTTTCCCCGCCAGGATGATCTGCCTGATGGACTATGGGGTCGAGAAGAAGACTGTCGGGATCCACCAAAGTCATAGCCGCCTGTATTCACCCCACGCAGGCCATGTATCCCAAGATTACGTGCAGTGTGTGGACTGAGTGGGGGCGTCACGGAATCACCTGCCCATCCGAGCACATCCCGAGCATAATTGTTTGCTTCGTCAACATACTTCTGCCTCGATCTAAACATCTGTCGGATGAATTGTGCATTGAAACCGAGCCATGCGCTGTACGCCTGAATTTGCAGGCTCTCGTCAAGCTCCGAGCGGGATAACACAGGAAGTTGTAACTCTGGGTGGGGTTGAATTGGAAGCGCTCGCATTTCTGGCGATTTGAGGAAAGCAGACTCGGGAGGAGTGAGGATAATCACGCCTTTGCCAGACCGACCCGCACGCGCTGTTCGTCCAAGGCGGTGGATATATTGCTCGCTAGAGGAAGGAAGGCCAATTTGCACGACAAGCGTCACTCTGTCAACAGTATCGCTCAGTAGGAAGCATCCATCGCGCATAAAGGCAACTCACCCAGGGAAGTCCATACCTCTTGCGGTGACATCAGAAGTCACCAATATCCCACTTTTGGCTCTTTTGAAGTTTTGAGCAACCATCATGCGTTTACTTTGGGTCATCCTGCTGTGTATTTCATAAACGGGGGGTAAAATTCCATAACCCGCATCTTTGAGAATTCTGGCGGTGGCAGAGGTACCCCAGGCAGTCGTGCAAAAGACCATTGATTTTGAGCTGTTTCCATGGTCGGTGACGTCGTCCCGTAGGACGGCCACAGCAGCCTTTATACTGTCACTGATGGGTACAGTGACACATGTCTGAGGGACTTTGGTACGAAAAGATTAGATGAAATATTTGTAAGATTAAGATGAAGTGCAGTACCATGTTCATGAGTGTTGACTTCATTCTCTGCCAATGTGGATACGAACTTGTGGTCAGGGGTCAAGTAGAGGGCAGCTATCTGCACTCGCGGAAGAGATCAGCCTCAATTGTGTACAGTAAAGAAATGCTTGACCTCTTTGACATCCCGGCTCAAGGTTGCGGAGTAGAGCATGCACTGTCTGGGATTTTGATCGCGGTTGGGGAGGTAATCGACGATCGAGTTCAAAGTGTCCTTGAAACCCACGTCCAATAAGCGATCGGCCTCATCCAACACAACGGTTTGTATGGAACGCAACTTGTCGGCCAAGTTGGTCGACCCCAAAAGGTCAAGGAGCCGGCCGGGTGTTGCAACAAGGATATCACAACGCCGCGTAGCTAGCTTCTGCTTTTGCATACCGATACTTTATAAAGATCTTAGTGAGCGGTATTCATACCGGTACGAAAGTAGAGGTACCTAGTACCACCGATGAGGGCTTGCACCCGGAAAGGATGGTTTTTGACAATTGAATTGGCTTCCTTTTCAATCTGAAGAGGGAGAGTAGGAATCCGTAGGTTGGATGGAGGGTGTGATACATACCTGCAGAGCTAACTCTCGTGTCGGAGATAGTACAAGAATGGAGACAGAGCCCACACGAGGAACAGGTTTTTTGGCGAGTTGCTCGATAGCAGGCAAAAGAAATGCCATCGTTTTACCTGTGATTTTTCTTTTCACATCCATGGTCAAATAAAGGAGGCGTTACGTACCTGTTCCAGTCTTTGCCTGGACGAGGAGATCTACACCTGCAAGCCCAAGCTGAGATGGAATGGTGAGCAATGGCGAAAATACGGCGAAATCAGCATACCTCGAGCGTTGCCTCTGGATGAACGGTCGAGCACTGTCACAAGAAATTCTAGAGAGAAAAGGAAAATAAGCCTACCTTGAACGTCACTCATGTACCTGGGACGCTGTTAGCATAGCGACAGTCAAGGGCCAACACGACGAAAGGAGTGATGCATACTCGTGTGGAATTGCCGCCTTGGACTTGACTGATATCGGTGCGTCGGCAAACCTTGTTGGCGAAAAGTGTGCTCGGTTGGTGTCCTCGTCGACTGGGGGCTCATACGCGGGCGTTGCGGGTGCCAGCCTGGCGGTCGCGGTGCTCGGCGCGTACGCCAGCGATGTCGCATGGAATGTCCTGGCCCGTGCATGAAGTGCGACGGGCGACACGCGGGGCCAACGTACGAGCAGACGAGCGAACATGATAACACCTTCCCAGAAAAAAAATATTTACTTAAATAAACTTGTTTTTTTTTCGCCACAAGACAAACAGAGACAAACAGAGGGAGCGTGGGAACCAAGGGACGAGGTTGGCCTCATTGCGAGTCGCGTTGAAGCTCTGTCTCGTTTCGTATCTTGCCCTCGTCCAACTCACCACCGCACTCATCGCT
The DNA here is from genome assembly GCA_038089615.1 of Aureoboletus auriporus. Taxonomy (NCBI): domain Eukaryota; kingdom Fungi; phylum Basidiomycota; class Agaricomycetes; order Boletales; family Boletaceae; genus Aureoboletus; species Aureoboletus auriporus. The sequence goes on from JBBPLF010000226.1 coordinate 20,954, forward strand.
ACCACCCAATGTCTTCCTCACGCCTACACGGACATCCATCCCTCCCTGCGCCCGTCGTGCACGCTGGCTTCTCCGCACATCAGTCAAAATTCCATGTCTTGGCCGGGCTCCAGGACGCGTACTGGAGCGACGACGACCCAGTAAGTTGTACGCGCACACTCGTCCATATCGCACCTAGTCACCCCCGATTCTCGTAGGACGATGCCGAGTGTCCCCTTTGTCTCGAGGAGATGGATATTTCAGACCTCAATTTTAAGCCATGTGTATGCGGCTACCAGGTATCGTCATTGCGTACCCTTTATGAAACCCCTCTTATGACCTATTCACCAGATCTGCCGCTTCTGCTGGCATCACATTAAGCAGAACCTCAACGGTCGTTGCCCCGCTTGTCGAAGGGAGTATACCGATGAAGCCGTCCAGTTCAAGGCTATTGCCAAGGAGGAGTACGTTTTTCCCCGATATAGCCCCCTGATTTACTCATCGTTGCGCATACATTCAGTCACAAGCGCCTCACCCAGCAAAAGAAGCAACGCGAACGCGAACGGAAAGAGCTCGAGGCGCTAGGGCGTCGCCACTTGGCCAACGTGCGTGTAGTTCAACGCAACGTCGTATATGTAGTTGGTATTGGCCCTCGATTTGCCAAAGAAGAGGTAGGCGCATTGGTGATTGGGCCAAGTTCACACTCAATCAAATTCATCTAGCTTATACCAACGCTACGTTCGAATGACTACTTTGGTCAGTATGGCAAGATATCCAAGATCCTACTCGTCAAGCGTACCTCATCGGGTGGTGGTGCTCCCGTCCTTGGTCTTTACATCACCTACCACCGCCGTGAAGATGCAGCTCGCTGTATCTCCACGGTCGATGGCGCCCCTTCCCCAGGGGGAGGTCGCGAGATCATGCGTGCAAGTTATGGCACAACGAAATACTGCATGCCCTTTCTTCGCGGAGTTAGTTGCTCGGATCACACTTGTATGAACCTGCATGAGTGGGGCGACGACAAGGATTGTTTTACAAAAGAAGACCTTACTACTTTGTATGTTTCATCCTTTAATTTGCCACATTTGCCATTCACCTGTCCTTTCAGGAAGCACACGATCAAGGATACGGAAAGTTTATCGCGCAATGCAAAGGATGGCGATGGTAAGCTGGTTTAGCAAAACCCCCACGTGATCTAATAAGTGTCGCAGGAGCTTTGCCGCGCGGCGCAGCATGGGCCGGTAAGACAACACCTCAGCTCACATCGGCGACTGCTTCTACTTCCATCATAAACTCTCAACGGCCAAATCGACGGGGTGGTCAACGTCACTCTCGTAACGTCAACGCTGCTCTTGACTCAAAGCCATCGAGCCGCCCGCATCACGATTGGAAAGGTGGGTCCACCGCAGGGAGCACAAAAACACCGTCCGTCGCATCGTCCTCGCGACCTCCGACGCCAGCTGCTACTGCATTGCCTCAGCGACCTGCCACCCCGCAAGAGGTAAAATCGTTGCGTCCCAAAGAGTTGGTTGTCCCACAACCATCCGTCTCACCTGCTCCATCCTTGGCTGTGGATTCCGACACTGGTTCAGGCTCTCAGGATGTTTCCCCAGATCGTCCACGATCCACCGAATCCGAGCAGTCCCCCCAACCTACTCCTCAGGGTATACTAGATGTGCCTCCCGGTCTTTGCGGGCCTCCTGGTCTACCTCCACCTTCGCGCAAAATAGATAAAGCTCTCACCCCACCGGGAATTCATCCTTCGCAGTCCACTTACCAAATGTCCACTGCCGCTCAAGCTCTTCTGGACGATGTCAAGTCTCGACGTGAAAACGCACCCTCCGTCTCAAGTGTCAGCATCTTTCCGGATCTTGACCGCACGCTTAGAATGGTATCAGGAGAAGACAGCGAATTTGGTGGATTCAGTTTCAACCTGGATCCAAAACTTGCTGGAGAAGACCTCAATGTAGATGTCACCCTTCCCGATCTCGAGGCTGAAGCCAACATACCTATGAACGGCGGATTCATGGATGTCTTCCCTGCCCTGCGCCCGACACAGCCACCTGCGCAAACACAGCACCCACGAGCCTTCATGGCTCCACCTGGGCTTACCTATCCACACAATTCTGGCCGATCAATGTACGATCCTCTTTCCCTGCGCGGAACTCCTGTCGAACGTCAGTCAGCGGGAAGTTCTAACTATGTCGGTTCCTTCAATCCATTTGGGGAAGTCAGTGAGGATCCAATCGTGCCGCCTCAGGGAGTCCAATCCACTTCCAGGAGGTCCCCGTTTGCTGATGAGGAAAGGAAAGTATCAAGGTTTGGATTCGCGCGGGGTCGCCAGGGGTCCACTGCTACCTCATCCCCTGTCAACGTTGCCTCTCCGCTTAGTGCAAGTGATAGCCACCACTCTCTCTTCTCTAGTGAGACTACGCCCTCGGCCCAACCTCAATGGAATATTTCCTCGCATATTGAGCATGGGTACACGCCTCCGTCGTTGGCGCAGCCTGCCGCCACCACTCAGCCCCATTCGCAGTCGTTGCAACCACAGCAGCAGCACGCACGCTTCCAACCCTTCGATCATAACGTTGTCAGCGAGGCACAGCTTCGCGAGTTTATCCAGTCCAGTCGTGAGCGAGCCAGCGTCATGTCCATGGGTCCTCCTGGTAGGAGCTTTCTCCTTGTATGAGGTGTCGTTGTGAACATTGACGATTTCTCCTTTTGTACTACCTCTTTATTGTAACTGATATTCCCTTTCCTTGAATGACTCTTTTTCCCGATGACTTTACCTTCGTTAAGGTATAGATCAGCAACAACGCTATCCGTACGCACAAAGCCAGCCATTTAACGATCCGGCGATTATGTCCGTCCGATTTGCGTCACCTGTGCTTCCAACGGCAGCTCCCCCAAACCCCAATACAACCTATCCCTCAACCCCTTCCACAGTCAATGCGAGCCATCCACCAACGCACGTGGTCGTTGGCCCTCCTCCTGGATTGGGTTATCTCCCCGTTAACCCTACTGCAAATAGTAACGGCGCCCAGCCTCTAGCGGATGCTTCAAAGGTGCAACCGCCCCCTCTTAATAGTGAGTCTTTCTTTTATTTTAGGGGAGGGAGTCCCAGGTCAGAGTACCGAGCCCCGTGCTTTCAGTGCGGAAATATTATCAACGGCCGTGATGTTGAATAATGCGTCACTATTTACCCCCTTCTTTCCTCGTCATCTTCCACTCGTCGTGCCGCCATGAATTAGTGAAGCTGCAGGAGACGTATTGGTATTTATCTGTGATGATGACGCCGACCGTTCACAATATAAATTCCCATCTATTATTACCCATGCTCATCTTATCTACTCTTTAATACCCATTCCTAATCCCTCCCCGTCCTTCTTTTCTTGCGCCCATTCCTGGTCGTCTGGTATAATGGTACTGACGAATCTTTCTTTGCTACGTTTGTTTTCTTCATGCGTTTCCAGTCTCGACCTCTATTCCGCCCTCCTCGTTGCCTACTCTATCATCCGCGGAATTCCCGGCTCTCGGTACAGTGACACACAATTCCGCGACCGTGGCGACCCCGTCCGAGGTGCAAACCCCGGCTGCCGAGGCACCAAATCCGGAAGATGTCATTAAGGAACAAGCCAAAGTCGAACGCAAGGCTGCCAAGAAAGCTGCTGCTACTGAACGAGCGCTCGAGCGACAGAAAGCGGCGCATGAGAAGGCTGCCGCGCGCGCTGCCGAAAAGACTCGTCTTGCTCAGGAGAAAGCCGTGGAACAAGAAAGGTTGGCTGTGATAAGGGAGGTAAAGGAAAGGGCAGAAAGGGAAAAGGTTGAACAGGAGAAGCTCGAGAAGGACAGGGTCGCTCAGCAAAAGGCTGCTCAAGTTGAGAAGATTGCGAAAGCACAACAGGAAAAGCGCGCGGAAGCTGAAAAGGAGAGGGAGAAGGAAAGGACGAAGGGCCAGGGAAAAGCAAGTGGCGGCTCCAAGGCTTCCTCGGCACCGAAAAAAGGTCCCATCGAAAAGCAATCACCTGCTCCTCCCAAGGCACCCGAGCCAGTTATTCAGGCTCCCATCCGCTCCAAGCTGCCGAAAAAGAACAAACCAGTTGCTCGTCCTATTAGAATCCCGAAGGATAGTGAGGTCGTCGCCGATGAAATGTTCGTTTTGCCATCTGCCGCCGCTTCAGAGGCCCCAGGAATGCTTACTAGCAAGAGCAGTGAGGCTGTATCGCCGAGTCCCAGCATGTCTCGCGCCCAGTCGGTCGAACGAACGTCTCCCATCGAGCGAACTACACTCGCAGATGTTTTGGACGATCTCGACGTCAGGTACCCAGCTATGGACCTTCCAAACCACCCGTTCTTTGATGTGCAAAAGGTCAATCCCGCTGCAAAGATGCCTTTGGAGTATGGCCCTTTGGTCCATGCTCTATCGGCCCTTTCGGTTGGCGGTGGCTCGTTCGCCACCAACATGCCTTCTGGTTCCATCGACAATGCGGTATCTTCCTTCCAGCAACTTCTGGAGACATTGACCCAGACAATTTCCGACCTATTGCGACTTCTTCCCCGTACTACTTGGGATGATAGCTCGTCCTTTGATGGTGTACTCAGGGACATGCTTAAAGGTGACGACTTTTTGGACGACACGGCTGACGATGCAGCGGGCAAGGAGGATGAAGTTGCCGCGCTCACCCTAGCCCTTGAACGTCGTGCTCGCTGGATGGAAGTGCAATTATCAAAACTTGAGGAACTGCATCGCGATATTAACACGGCCGCCGTGCGCGCTGTTCTTGCATTCAACGACAGTGGTTGGGACCGCCACGCGTTCATGCCCCGTATCGGAAACACACTGAAGAGGTTCGACAATATTGGTATGGTCGAAAGGGACGGTAAATTGAGGTCGATGTGTGTGGAGGAGCTGGAGAAGAAACTTGTAGTTGCAAAAGAAGCAGCCGTCTTTGCCGAGACGGAGCTGAAGGAGGCGATGGAGAAGATGCAGGACGTACGGCCGGTGGAGGTGGATGAACTCTAAGGGTCCACGTGTTGTCGCTCGTACATTTTCGACAGAATGGAATCTGTCGAAGTTTTTGGTATACACGAACGCTTAGCGCAGTATACCTTGCACACAACCATGTCATGGCTGGCCAACACGGATACCAAAAACATGTTAGACTCGTCGTGCTCTTTGTTCTCGTCTGTCTCGCAGCTGGACTCGTTCGGCGGGTCACGCTGTTCCTTCGTCCCTCGCCCTCGACGCACCATGAACGCGTCCAAGTCAACCTGAACCCAGACCCACCAACCCATCGCGTACATGGTAGATGGGAAGCAGTCCGAGCATCGCTCAGTCTTTTGCCTCTGAATCTTCCCCGCCCACCTGCCGCCGCTTTGTCAAGTCGTTCTGACAAGCTGGCGTCGGACTCGCGCTTCAATCTGAAACGTCCGAGCCCGGACGCGGTCGACGAACCCACCCGCCGACTACCTCCGTTGCGTTTCCTTCCCAACCCGCAGCTTTCTAGCACGTTAGACCCAGGAGAAACAGACTAGTCTTTCATCAATCATATTCGCCCGATAACTCCCGAGTCAGCCCAATACATAAATGTAGATACGATGTCATTCGGGATACTTGTCACGAGCTAAAAGATACTTTTAGTTAATGATATGATAGTTGATACGAAATGCTAGTGTCACTGCACGCAGCGCATTAAGGAGGCGTTATGCATTTATAGATAGTCCTGAATCATTTGTCCATGTGCGCGAACTTGTCCGCTGAACGTGGCATTTTATTCTTCTTCCACCCGGCGAAATCATCTAGCATGGTTGGCCAAGCCTAGAAAGGAGTTGGGGGGACATCACGAATGTATACGGCAAGGACGTACCCCGTCGGCCTCGTAGTTGCTGAAATCTCCATTGATTGTCTGGCAGAATTCATACACCTACCAGCTCCGATGAGTACCAACATTGTACCAACCCATCAAAATCGTATTGTTGACGGATACCCACCATGTTCCAAATATCTTTATTGGCACCTTTGTACGACCCACTTTCCTGTTGAGAGTCAGCCACCAAAGAGTTTTGAGATCAAGGAATGTGCTCACGCCCAAGAATTCAATCAATTGAGTGATGATAGGATAACGCGGTGTCAGCAATACCGACCATAGTGCCATAGCTGTCTATTCGCGTATCAGAGTGGGTAAACTACGAGAAGTCTGGAGCTGGTCACCTCAATGTCTACATTCCTGCTTTGTCTGGAAACACGATGAGCGAAAGTAGCGGGACGATGCTACGTACTCACGATGGCTTAGAAAGTGCGAAGCAAAATTGATATAGTTCTGCAAAAGCAGCATTACGGTTGGACGCATACTGCTGATAGCGGGCTTTGTTGTAGAGTTCCGGAGAATCGACCGCAGCTCGTTTCTTGATGGAAGACGACAAGGAAATGGATGTTTTCGCCTTTTTGTCATGAATCACCAGCTCGTCCAGCTCCTTCAATACCGTTGCTAAGACGGGCAACGACGAAATTCTGCTGCCCATGGTGAACCAACCCTTCCAAAGTGGAGTAATATGTACACGCACCGCAGAGCCTCAGTTCCCTGGAGCCACTCGGGACGACTGAATTTGGCCATCTCCTTAGCCTTGAATTGCCACGCCAAGATAAGGGGTTGGGCGCCATCGAGCGGTATGCCGGCTTCTTTGCATAGATTTTCTACACCTCCAGGTCCTATGATACTAGGGTCGTCATCATCGGCAAATCTCTTGAAAAGCGCTTGTGCTCGTTGTGTGTACTCTGCCATAACCTGCGGGGTGGTGTCACGCAAACGTCAATCAATCTAAGGAAACTTGAATACATGCGAGAAAGACCAACTGGAGCTTCTTTGGGTACGTCCAACTCATCACTAGGTGCGAGTTCGTTAGAAACACAGCACAAGAGGGACGAGAGGCGCATGTGGGGTGATACTTGAACCCGATCACCCCGATTGAGGTAGAGTTTATAAATGTGACCAAGCCGTAGCCGTAGGGAATAAGATGACCAAAGGCTGACTTACTCGCTCTGCTGTTGGTTCGTGGTGGAGTTGAGGGGTTCCTACAAGGGTGGCACCAGGCAAGTTGACACCGGAGGTATTTCAGGTGACCGATCAAGTAGACTTACGTCATCAATTCTAGGCCAATGCTAAATGAGTTTACATTCTACAAGCTGTGCAGTCAAGACTTACCCGGATACCTTTGTCCCTCGCGTCTGACGAGTTGCTGTACCGTTCTTCTTGCTTGTGGCTCTTGTTTTCTTGGGTGGCGGCTGTATGTATTCATTGCCCAACGTTGACCACTGATGACGGTCCCTGAAGCGGATAAAAAACTACTAACCTCCACGGAGTTACTGCATAAACCGTGATAAATTATTTTTGAGTACGCCATAAGATATGCGGATGCAGAAGGAGCCACATACGGTATGCCTGCCTTCTCGGTTACGTCGGTCGCGCCATTTTTTCCCCGGGCTGCACAGGCGGTTAGTCTGCAATTATGCATGACCCTGACAAGCCTAAATCTTACTTGTTCTGGAAGATTTTTTTGTCGATCGCGTCGTCGAACCCTCGGCGGCCGTGTCATTGGGCTCTGCACGTTTACGCTGGGCAGGCATAAATGTAAAACGTTGCTAATGTGGCACTGAGTAAAAAGGCGGTATGACGTACCTTTGGCGGCATGTTTGACAGAGCTATACCACGACTGTAACTTGAGGGGAACTTGCAAACCTCCGAAAAGGAGAACTCCACGGCTAATTGACGCGTAGCAGCGGTCACAGGGATGATATCACGTGATTCCGTGACACAATGAGCGTGACACCCCTAGATCTCTTCATCATACCAACATGGATGCTCCAGTATTCAACGCAAACCCTACGATATATATATCACGCAAGTCCACAAGGAAGTCACGCTTTGAAACAGGTCAATCCCTATGGGTGGATGGCGACGAGGACGACGATGACAGGAGCAGCAGTACTGACGTTGAACCAATTGACCAGGACGAAATATTCGGTAATCCTGCTCGAACAAACCACGGTCAAATATGGACCTTACTCTTTGCTCATCAGAGCTTATACGGTCAATTTCCGACCCCGAACATCCAAACAGCCTGGAAGAGCTCAGGGTCGTATCAGCTGAACAAATAGAGATTGGAGAAAATCACATCGTCGTCGAGTTCACGCCAACGGTGCCTCACTGTGGCATGTCGACCCTTATTGGTAAGATCAAGCCTTTGCGATCTCACGACCAATGCAGACTCACCAATCCTGTCCCTCAGGGTTGTGTATTCGAGTGAGATTGATACGCAGTCTTCCACCGAGGTTTAAAATCGATATCCGGGTCAAGCCTGGCTCCCATCAGAGCGAGTTGGCAGGTGCGTTCCCAAAAACATAACATCTGTTTATTTGAAGACCGCCCTTTATTTAGTGAACAAGCAGCTTAATGATAAAGAGCGAGTTGCAGCTGCACTTGAGAACCCAGCACTTTTGCAAGCACTCGAAAAGTGCCTTGCGACTGTGGGATCATCCAATGCAGTATAACGTATGTTATACTCGCGTTGCTGTATCATTTCAATACATCATTTTCTAATAATGTAGGTGGAATGTAGGGAATTGCTTAAGCTAAACGTTGGCAGCGTCTAGTTGTTTTTCCTAGACTATCCCTGTAGCTATACCTGGTACCGCGGGCTGGCTATTACTCTTTGAATAGTCTAGAGCACTCAAATCAACGGTGGTCAGTTCCAGAGGTGTGACTCTTGCCCCAACAGGTGTTGTATAGTCATCGTCCTCATCAGATTCAGAAACATCTGAACTCTGTGCACGCCGTGAGAAGCGGTATATGAACGTCACGATCACGAGAAGATTACAGTTGATGGTGGAAAGAGCTGCCTGAGTATATGTAAGACTAGGAATTGATGACTGCTCAATACAGCCATACCTCGAAGTCGCTGGCCACTGAATCAAGCAACCTCAGAGTCTTCAGTTGAGTGACCGCACGAAATATTGACATCATGGTTACAATGATGCCAGAAGAAAATATTGCAATCATCATTCTTCGTTGCTTCGGAAGAAGATTCATGCTCCACAGTAACCGCATAGGAAAGGAGAAGAGGATGGTGTCCGAAATACAGTCGGCTAAACGCATCCTTGAACAAGTCGATGCATGACTAACGATATGCGTACTCACTACACAATTCATAAATGTAAAATGAATGAGGCAGCCAGCGCGTGGGCCTTGCGAAAAGCGTGCTCTTGCTGAACCAATATAGGTTGTGAGTGTACCACCATACTTTCAGCGCTATGAATATCAGGAAGAAGAGAGAAAAGAGGGTGGCCAGCGCAGTCACAAGAAAGCGCATACGTTCTGCCGAGTAGACAATGCGAGCTATCGAGAACAGTAAACTCATGCGGACAGCCCTTGGAAGATGATTATATAGCAATCCACGAACAGGGTAATCTGGTGGCTCACCATACGATACTGGTGAACATCATGGAATACACCCAAAATCCGATGATGGAGAGCGACCAACCTGAGGTCGAATGCTCAACAGCGTCGTAGTAATAAAATCTGGTACGCACCGCCTTTCAGATTCACCCACATGGAGATTAAGAGTAGAATACCACAGACGCATGCAACGAACGACCACGCGTCCTCCCACCATAAACGTCGAATTCGCAACCGGAACCACAAGCGAAACAGCGACAGCAGTATTCCGATAACTTGAAGAACGCTGCTTGCAACTACAAAACGGTCAAAGAATGAAAGGGGCCGAGGAGAACGGAACACAACCTTGCATAGTCACCATTGTAGACTCAGGAAATTGAGAAGTACGCATCCTTGTGCCAAGCCTGTGGTCGCTGCATTGCAGATGTTACCCAGATTTATAGTCTCGCAATCTGTTCCTACATACCTTAGGGATAATTATGCCGTCACGGACATTGACATGCCATTGCCATGCAGGGGTATTAATTAACACAAGTTTGACATAAAGTGGGACTACCATCAGACACGGCACTGAGAGGTGAGAACCATCTTCTCCATCGCGACAGCTTCCGATAATGAGACTTCCGGATCGTCAGAGCAGTATCGTTTTAAAATTCCGATCTTACCGACCCTATAAAGCATAATGGAAATGAGAATACAGGGGTGAAGGTAAGGAGTGGTGAACTGTACTAGAATTTTAACTTGGATGTCTGAGACAATGAGCTGATGATCAGGGTGTGCCGAGGCCGTGCGTGGCGTGATCACTTTGAATGTCCTGACATGGTATATCTTCACCTTTCTCTGCATCATCACTGGGGCAAGTCATGGGGGGGCGATCTGATGAAATATTGCCGCTGGCAACGCTAACGAATGCATCCAGATCTATCGTGGTGAGCTGTAGGTCATTGTTTGTACGGGACAAGTGTGGGTTGGGAAAATTTGAAGGTGTGCCGTCTTTTCGGTGGAGCGCGCGATAGATAAGTGTTGTAATAAAAAGCGAATTACACACAAATAGGGCACATGCGACCTATCGGATACTTAGTGTGTGAGATCTTGGAGTTTGTTACGACAGGATCACATACTTCAACGTCAATTGCCACTTTGATCAAGGGTGAGATACTGCAGAGCTGAGATACAGCACGGAAAAAGGACACAGCGGTGACAATGATACTGGAGGAAAATGCTGCAATAATTAACTGTCGTTTGCAGCGCCGCAAATTGATGGAACGCAATGAATGGATTGGAAGGCTGACTAGTGGGCAGCCAGAGATAATGTCTGCTGTGTCCCAACTTAGGATGCAACAAACAAGGTCCGGGAAATACGCACTAATTAATTCAAATATTGTCGACGACCGTGTTCCTTCCTCGTATAGACACGAAGTGGTGTGAAAGTCATGGCAAGATATGCATTTCCTCATCAAGATTGTCATTAACGACAACCACATCAAGACGAACAAACCAGCGATCATGGCAATCGCATGAAGTAGGTTGCGGGATGGTGTTGTGATGCGTATGATTGACAATAGAATGCTGAGTCTCACCGACCTGCAACAAGCGGTGAGTAGTCCTTCCGGAAAGATAAAGAGGACAGCAGACCAGATGACACTAGGATACGTGAGTGCATGGATCCAGAACGAGATCACGGAAGGTTGGCCAGCTAGATGTAGTACTCAAATAATGGACGAACAAACAAAGGGGGGACTAGTCTTACCCAGTTCACAGTGCAGCCAAGAGGTGATCAGGCAGATGGCACTGCCCAGCAATGCAAGCACTGCACATGCATCCTCCCACCAAAGTTTACGTGTCGCATAGTGGTAAGCCACTCTATAAACCGTCAACACTATGGCTATAGCAGTGAAAGTGCTTGGGAAGACTGTGTGTCGTTTGGTAAGTCTGATGCACGTGTCAGTGACTCAATACTCCCACTCACTGTTGAGATTCCGCATATGAGAGAGGGAGGGAGCCACAACAACTGCCATGGTGCTATCGTTGCTGCAAATGAAGATAACCCGTTTGATGGCTGATGGTCTGCACCACGCGGTCTAGGAGTGGTCTGCAAACAAGTGTACCTCTCTTGACCTTTTCAATGGTCAACGAGTGTCAGGGTCATATCGTGAGACTATGCCCCATCCAGTGAGCGGCCCATCATGAGAACAAGAACCGCTGATCCATGCTGATCATGGTTAAGCATGTGAATCGCGTGACGTTCCAATTCATTTGCTAGTCGCAGGATTTTGCGGGGCGTGGAAACATGGGACAACTCGTTACCAAGCTCGTTACATAAGTTTCCGTTCACTTGCGACCCTTGTTCATCGTTACGGCCAATGCGACGACCTTGAAATGTCACTGCCAAGGAGAAAATTCAACAAGAGGTATCTTATCAGTCGAGTATGAACTAGGGCTACAGTAGTGGAAAGGAAGGCAAAGCTACAATATATGGTAAGTGTGGGCTAACGATTGCTACATGCTCGGATTGGCTACACAGAACTGATCAATAAAGTCAATGGTCGGATGATAAATAGGTATCCTGCGCGAGGAGCCTGTCGCTTCTCCAGGTGAAGTAAACGAACCATCAAAAGGAGGGTATTCTGAACGAATAGGAAAGGAAGATCAAGATCTAATCTTCGAGTAAAAAATCCCAGTTGATGCCGCGACGCGTTCCATCGGGTTTTTTCGAACTGCCAAACATTTGTTTCAGTTTCTCCATGCGGGTATTCTCGGGCGCATTCGTGTGGACGTCCCACATGCGGAATGACACGGTACCCGTGGTGTGGACGACTACCTCATCGGCATCCCACTGGTCGCAACCATCTTCATTAAAGCAAACATTTTCCATGATGCGATTTACGAAACCAGCAGAGAAAGTCACCCGTCCCGAGTACTGGATGCGACCCTTGAAATCTGAGGGGAGCCACGCGGTAACATTGGATGCATTCGCCCGGACCTCCAGGTAAAATTTACATCGAGGGACGGGTCGACACTGGTCCACCATCAGACCCACGCATGAAAAACAAACCTTACGAACCACTCACAACTTTTAACTTTACGGGTGCGGAAGTAGCAGCAATGAACATGTTCAAACGGTGGTCCACAGGTTGCTGTCTCGCCCGGTAGTGTGGTATGAGAAGTGATATATTTATCGCTTCTTGCGTCTCCAAGAGGAAATCCCAGTCGTTGGAGGAATGGTAGTGGATTTTGTGCGTGCCGTAGGGTCCTGCGTGCTATGGGATCATGGTAAGTCCAAACAGAATACACCAATGTGAAGGCACCTGCCAGCATTCCAGACTTCTCGCTTGAAGAGGTGCTCTGTCAATTATTTATTTCAGAACTGGACAGTTCAAGACTGTACATAGGACCGACCTCCGCGGAAGTCGATGACTCGCACTGATTGCGTGCCATCGTCGCCTCCGAAAGCGAGCAAAGGGAAAGGGTACGAGGGGGTAATGGGATGCGAGGTGTGCCCTGCAAAACGTGTCGGAGCGAAATAGGCTCGGGGTTATAAGTGCCCGGTATAAGCGAGTGTCGGGACATGAGCCGTTTCCCCCTTGTACCAAAAAAGGCAAGTGTTGTTTTCTCCATGCGGTCCAGAAACAAAAGAAGAGGTCGGCGACTTGAAGGAACAGAATCACGCAGCTTCGTTTGTTTGATCACCAAGCCAAAGGAGTTAACACGCTGTTTCCTGTCAGCATGTTTTGATTATGTAGGTGCGGGTAAGCGAATGGCCGCCTGTCCAGTGAGTCGGAGCTCAGCCAATAACTCAGTTGTATGACACTGGTGAACTGCCATTACCAAACAACAACACTCAAGAGATCGACAAGCCTGGAGGGATTGACAACAGTACTTATATTCTTGTACAAACACAATACAACAGAGTAGGCAGGCAACCGCAAGCGAGACAACGCCGCATCCATCAAGAAACCCTAACTACCTAAGCGATTATGCTAACCGAAGATCCGGCGCACGTGGCGACCCATGCGTGAGACGGTATTCTCACCACCATCATTCGCCGATGATGGCATCAGACGTAGCTCGATTCTGCCCTCCGTATGAATATATACTTCATCGTCATTCTCCAATGGGGTACAAGAATCCAGCTTTATAAAACCACAGCGAATGCGTTCACGGAACGCACGGCAGTAACGGGTTTGTCCCTTCTGGCTTTGAAAGTCATCGTGGTTGACTTTGACAACCCCCCGGAAATGGAATGGCAATGTCACCTTCACGTCAGCCTCACGTGCGAATATGTAGAGACAGAACAAATGGGGCTCGCCACCGGGGTGTTGTCGGAACTAAAGTAGGAACATTTCGACGAGGCAGAACACAGGATGGGTATCCCACTCACCACGTTGGCACTAATTGCACCAGACAGACTTGACAAATAGATGACCGATTTTGCAAAAGGTGGCGTATCACATGCCAGCGGAGCGAGGAGCACTAGCTTTGCGTTGATACGCTGGCGCAACGAGGTCGTTTGGAATATGAACTGATCACCGAACATCGCGTCTTGTTTTCTTGGAAGGAATTGCTCCGTGATGGATTCAATTTTTTTATCCTGAAACCTGAGGTGAGTGACTCGCTCGTTGCCACTGCCGGTCAACGGACCTCTAAAGCGGTACGGTCGGTATCCGCCTCAAGCGGAGACGAGCTTAAATTACTAAGGAGCTAGGTCAAGGTACAACCAGTCAAATATGAAATACAAAGCGTGCTCGAAGAGGCAGTGCTCACTGAAAACGTTTGTGAGATCCTGCTCATATCGTGAAATTTGAAGTTGGCTGTGGGCCGTTCGACCCAACAGCGGATTATATATGACCTTCGCCACTCGCCAAAGTTCAAGACAAAGCAATTGAGCCCCATCCACAGTGGAAGTGCCATTTCAGTGAATGAATGGACATTTGCTTACGACCAAGTGGTCTACAAAGCGAGGCCACACAATACAAACCGGGAGATGCCTTTGACGGGTAGGGTAGCCAAAATAATCATGACATGCCGTGTTCGTGAAATTGCTTGATCTGAGCTCGACTGCGTGGGCATGCTGCCATGGCTATTTGTAAAACAAATTTCACCGTGTCAGACATAGTCAAAAATAGGCCTCACCAAACACGAAAGTCATTCGTTGCCCGCTGGGCGGTTTGATGTATATATATCACACGTATGGTCGTTTCCACTACTCAGAAAAGCGGCGTGATGATACAGATCAGTATCGCTACCTGCGTCGTAGGGTGGGATACCCGAACCAATAGTCTAGAGATGTTCTTCATGACCTGTCCTCAACCACTTCTTCCGAGGGAACGTCATCTGGTGTTGGACGAAATTTCCTCTGGCGCGCTTCCTCGATAAGTCGATTGAATTCCTTTTGATGTAAAGCCTCCATGGTATGCTAATAAGTCGGCATGCAACGATACAGAAACCAAACTCACTTCATAGGCAGCGGGGTCCTCGACTACATGTTTATATACCTTTTGGGCTTCCTCCCATGTTCTCAACTCGAGACGCAGCTCGGGTAGAGTCTTACGACAAGTCTTGTCAAGATTTGCATTATACATCATAACCCATCTAAGTAGAAGGTTGAGTCATGACAGGTTGCCCTCAGAAAAAGTCTACCTTCTGTGCCTAGCAATTCGTGTGTTTCGATCCCCACTCGTGGGAAGTTGTTGGGAAGACAACAATTCTTTAAGGGCCTTGTCTTTCAGGACGTCATACGATACCTTTGGTAACCGTTCCATAGTGTCATCTGACTCACTTGATGTCAGAGCCAAGATTGAGTTTTACCTAGAGGATCAAGAACCGCCAATCACCTGTTATATTTAGTTTTCCCTTTCTCTGACTTGCTTCCAAGCAATTTCGACCACTGCTTTTTTGCATGTGGGTTCGAAGAATGATTCTTTTTAGACGGAGGTTTCTGACCGCAATCCGGTCCGTCCATGTGGGTATTGATTACTTGATATTCGACAAAATCACCACATACAGGACAATTCACGAGTGAATCAGCTGGATAAAGACCAACGCTGAGAAGATGAGGAGCAGAAAACATCGACACACTCACGTTGCAAGGGCGAGAGTCCGTCCTCTCTAGGATCCGATGATGGCACCATATACGCACGCCGGGAAGCCTTCCGCGCACTCTTCGCTTGAAGTGGTGACGAATCCGTAATCTCACTCGATTCGTTCTCATGATTTGAGGGCCCGGCAACGCACACAACATCAGAGTCCGAACTCTGGGAAACCTCAGTGTGTCTGCGTTTCCGCCCATTCTGGATTGGCGTCTGAAATCGACGCGGAGTTTTGTCTCCAGAAACTGCTTTTGGTTGTTCCTGTCGGGAAAGATGAAGTACGGTCGATCTAAGGGCCCAATCGATGATAAGCGAGTAATCGGACAACTGACAGACGACCTCGTACCGTGCTGCTTTCCAAGCTGAAACGACCTCTTCGAGGGCCGGGTTTACTCTGAAGCATGCTTCTAAAGCAGGTTTTCGACAACTCGGACATTCCGGTTCTCTCACAATGTGTTCTCGTATGCACTACGAGGGTATCTCTCAGCATATTCACTGGAGTGGACTTGATCGTTGCGCACCAATGAACAGAAGCAGTGGCCACATGCGAGTGATATTGGTGCGTCGAAAAATTCACCACAAATTGTACACCGAAAGCTAGCGTCCAGTTGACGCAAGTTGGACCCAGAGAAGTCAGTTGGGTCAGGTATATCCTGTGCGAGGAGTGCTTGTACATTGTAGGTGGGCATAACGAGACACAGACAGGAGTTGTTGAAGGAAATAGGAATAGACGCGTGCTGTGACATCGTGACTGGACGCGATTATAATATGTCACACAGCTTGAAGTTGATGTCCTGTCTACAAAGACCCAGAGTAAATAAAATGTAATGATACTAATAGTACAATGCCAGAACTCCCAGAAATTTCATACATTTCCCTCAAAGTCATAATGATCTTCCATCGCAGCAACTCCACGAAGTAGGGGGTCGAGTGAAGCCAGCTCGTCCTTGATGCCGTTTCGCGCGACCTCGTCAAGTTCTTTCAGTAGGGTTGATGTTATCTTCTGAAGGAGCATCAGCTTCGGGTTCAGCAAGATGGCCATCACTAAACTCACTTTGAACTTTGTATCTACTTTTAATAGGGTATCTCCTAGCCCCGCTGTCCAACTTGGTGGCGGGCTCCCAAGCCCATTGCCATAATTCTGGCCGGGTGATTGAACGTTTGCAATCCCCCACAGACTGCCATCACTCTCCTCAAGGGGCTTCGGCGTCAGGTCTTGAGTTGAGAATAAATACGACACGCCTGGATGCGGAGCGAGCAATCCCAAAGGCCCCATCATATGTTGACCAGAATTTGAAAATGCCGAGGGACCGAGAATACGGGAGATCTTATTGTACACCTCGGAAAGTACGTCGAGAAGTGATAGTAGTGTTTGATGGTAATCCAAGGGAAAGGGCTGTTGGAGTGCAGATTAACTCGATGTGAATCATGCACTATACAGTTGAACGCACTATGTGAGGTGAAACAAGGTAGGAGGTTTCCGACCCGTCCGAGTATGGCGCGGTATATTCGGCGTAGCCACCTGCAGCTTGCCGTTTGGCCACTTTGGATCGAAACAATCGCTACAAGTACGAGGTCAGGGTGATATTGTCGTGATACAACGAATGTCCTATACATATTTCGGTTTATCAGTCTCTTCTTTGGCTTGATCATATTCGTTCATGGTGTTGAGCAAACCACGAAGGTAATCTTGCGCTTGGGGGATATCCAGCAAGTTGGAAAGAGACATCGCCAGGACGGCAAAGCGATGCGTTCTAGCATGTTGATATTCACGAGAAGTCCTAGACAAGAAATGATCGTACACACCGTTTCTTCATGGCAACATTATTGAATACCCTATCAAGTTCGCTGCGAGACATCATGATCGTGTGGAACCAATGACTGCGACTGATCTGTAGAGTGAGCATACAAGACTTGTTCAAAAGAAGCACAGCGCACCCTTCATGTACGTTGCGCATGTAAGTTAGAGTGACGATACGTTTCTGTACCAGATCCCGGAGATATTCGACGGAGGTGCCCTGAGAAAGGGCAGGTGTGCCGTTCGCAACCAGTGCGGCTGCTGTTGACGAGAGCGTGTCTGAGTGGACAGACTGACCATCCCACTCTCTCCCCGGGGTAACAGTTGCGGTCGGGGTTTGGACCGCTGCTGCTGCTAGTGCAAAGGCTGCGCCAGTGGCAGAGGAGACACTACCGGTGGGTGGTGGAGTGTTGACTGGAGGCTTGAAGGAGGACAATAAGTTTTGCGCGGAACTCTTCCTGCGCATGGTCGGACGGGGAGCGTCAGACATCAGTGGACTTGTCAGTGAATAACTGGCCATATGTCGCGGTGAGGGAGAAACACAAGATAATGTCCCGATTGGGTGGTGAGTTATGTAAAAAAAATGGCGCGCCCTTCCTTCTCTTTCTACTTTTTGATCTGACACGAGCTACAATGGAGCCAAAGGTCGATATCAATGACATTGCGAAGCACTTCACAGATTTTTACTATTCGAAATTCGACGCAAATCGCGCAAATCTGGTCCCCCTATATGTACGTCTGTCCAACGAGAAGGGCTGATCCGGGCTGATGACCATGCAGCGCCCAGGATCAATGCTCACATTCGAGGGTGCCCAAGTAATGGGAACAAGTGGCATCATCGAGAAACTCACTGTAACTATTCGCTTCGGAGGTCTTCCGACGGTGTTGATTATTCCCCAGTCATTGCATTTCACCAAGGTCCAACACAAGGTGTCGACTGTCGACGCACAGCCCTCTATATCTGAGGGAGCTATCATTGTCAGTGTTACTGGTTGTTTGATGGTATGTTCATTTCCCCGTGTTTCTACCCAGCTCATCGCAAAGCAGATCGATGTTGGGCCCAACCCTCTCAGCTTCTCTCAAATATTCCAGCTGGTTCACGATGGTACCAATTTTTACGTGTGCGTACCTCATTTGATATTAGCGTAGACCAAGGTGACCCACGCGTTGCGCTAGCCACAATGACATCTTCCGTCTCAACGTCGGCTGATTTGGTGTGAATGCTTCTATCACAGTAGAGCGGAGGAGAACCGAGACATCGTGAAGAGACGATCGTGTGTGTACTTTATTCCCCAATGAACAGTTGATTGGGAGTCTAGTGATCAGAACGAGCTTGAGCCTAGTCCACATTGGATCGCTTCAATCATGCACTGGCAACCGGTGCTATGAGGCATCGAAGAAGATCTGCAATGACTAGCAGGAAATACAACACAAAGATCATCGATCATCCAACACATCAATCACATTATACGCCGAGGTCCATTAACCTTGTCATGCCATTGTATTAATGCTGATACAACTATGTACCTCACTTGCATAATTCACTCCAGTAGCCTAAGTGTTGGCGGTCAGGCAATGACGAGAAAGAACAAGAAGAAAACACTTGCTTGGCACGACCTGGTCCTCCTGGATGGCTGTTTCAGCAGGAGCTTCTGCCAAAACAGCAGCAAATCCACTGGACAAATGGCGGGATCAGTAACCGCTCAGGAAGTCTTCATTGATCTACATTGATATCCACATACTTGTGCAAGTGAAAGTTAGTGTGACTATACCCATGCGTCAGATTCACTGAGGTCTGACATTGAAAGCTTAGAGTAACTTTACCAGTGTATAAACCATGGACCAGCGTTATCGGTCACAAACCGAATCGTTACGTTATCTGAGTCCGCTTGAGACCCGATGGAAATGGTGTCCCTTCTGACGGGATTCTTAAAATTGAACGTTTGGCTTCCAGGTGCTCTGACGACATCAAATGTATGCTATACCATATTGTTATCGATATGACGAGAAAAGCCCGCGAGACCGCGATGGAAAGTGACTCACGCCATGAAGATGAAGAGCATGCTATTGATACCCCAAGTTGTAAGCGAGTGATATCGACAAAAGGACATGATGAACACTCACGGGTCCACCGATTGCTCCCCCTTTCGTAAGTTCAGTCGCCGGAATGCTAAGTTCGATCACTTTACCAA
Organism: Aureoboletus auriporus; assembly: GCA_038089615.1. Taxonomy (NCBI): domain Eukaryota; kingdom Fungi; phylum Basidiomycota; class Agaricomycetes; order Boletales; family Boletaceae; genus Aureoboletus; species Aureoboletus auriporus. The sequence goes on from JBBPLF010000226.1 coordinate 40,464, forward strand.
GTGGAAGGTCGTACACGCTACCTCTTGGAAGCAGCTCCGACGGATGGCGAGCACCACTTAGGATTTGCAAGAGGATAGGCAATGGTGGGTCCACGTAGGATACTCCGTTCATCGTATAATGAAAGTCTGAGTCGAATCCAGGCACGAGATTAATGTTCACATCCGCTTTTCCCGGCTCCGCGTCACCAGGCGCTCCGGGTGTAATTAATGGGTGAATATTACCCTCGTGATAGGGAAGCACGTAAGGCCCGTGCTCTGTTGTCGGCTCTTGCTCTGGTGCACCGTTATACCTAAGAATGGCAGAGCTTTGCCCCCCTTCAAACGTCTGGTTAGGGTGGCTCGATAGAGAACGAATCCAATAGTTTCCCAATGTTTGGTTGGCAGTCACCACCACGGAATACCGTTGGCCGGCGTACACAGACAACGAATCGACGACCAGGGGTTCCGTCTCAATACCGTCCGTTTCGATAACCGTCATTATATGGCCATCAATGGTGAAATTGAACCAAGGGTCGCACGAAGCCCCGATTATGCGGAGGCGATAACGCTTTCCGTGCTCGACGTTGATGACAGATAGCGGAGACATCGGTCCATTAGCATATCGTCCACGACCGTTTATTAGCGTGGCATTCGCCGTATACGGAGGCAGGGCCATTTGCAGACTGGGTATATGATACCTGTGAACAATAAGCTTGGCATTCAGGATGAAAGCATCACATCCCGCACCAGTCGGAAAGAGTGATAACAGTATTCTCTGATGAGCAGATGAGAAACCCGTTCAAACTCCACTCCCGGGGATGAACTACGCACCATTATCAACATCGTACAGATGTTTATGCGGGTCTTCGGGATCATAGATAACCAATGGTCCTCTGAGACCGTCACAATACTGTGTTGAGAGATGTGAGTGGTACCAATACGTCCCGGATTGACTGCGTGCATTGAATTTATGACGAAAACTTCTGTGCGGCTTAATGGGACACTGTGTAACACCTGTGACCCCATCAGCCCAGTTGGAGTTCTTCTGGTGGATACCATGCCAATGCTATGGAATTTTCAGATATAGGCATAGAGGTATATTTCAAGTGCACGAACAATACTTGTAGATGTATTCATCGTGGTATCGTGAAGATGATTTACAACATTGATTTTGAAGTCGTCACCCTGAAGAGACATTAAATCAATTCACCGCGTCACGGAAAGGCCTAAGTACCTTCTGCGCAGCAATCAACGGGCCTGGAAATGTCTCCCCTGCGAGCACAGTCCTTGAAGGGATGTCAGTATACAAACTGTAAACCAAATTAATGCGACTCAACGATCGGGGAAAACCATCTGGAGCAATGACCTTGTTGACGATGTCCAATTGCGAGACGGGACCGAGGACATAGCGTTCTTCTCTCTGGTGCGAGGGCCTCTCTTGCAGAAACTTGGTCGCCGCAAAGACAAACGTTATACGTGAGTAAACCAAGGCAAAAACAATAACGGAGTGGGCAGTAGGGCGCATGTTTCCAATCCGATGGGTTAGTGCAGAGGGCCTGCCAACGGCGCGAGTTTATGAGTCAATATAAACGCTTATAATGAATCGAAATCTCATCGTGAGTATCGATCGCCTGCGCATTCCGGGGGTATGCATCGACCAATTTCGAATCAAAGAGAAGCAATTCGCGATTAAAACGAAACACCAACTTTTTTTTTCATTTTCTATATGAGTCGTTCGCCTATTCGACAAGCATGGGGTAGAGCCTTTTTTCACTGAGATCGGAAACAATATCGAGTAAGAAGTTCCCCCTTTGGGATTTGAAGCGTGCATTTAATCGGGGGTAGTACATGAATCGGCCCTTAACGTTCAGCGAAAAAAGTTGAATCAATGAGCTAGCCCCCAAGAGAGAATTTGCAAGGCCTACGTCGCCATCGACCGTCGGGGTCACTCCTTTTGGAGAGTTTACGCAGCGCCAGGCACTCGAATATCGCCAGAATACTTGATGCTAAAATTCTGTCGACTCCCAAAAGTAAATTATGAGGGATCACATCATCAGGTTCAAATTGTGGCGCACAATCTTCGAAGTTCTATGCTCCCTGTACCTTTTAGACCAGTGTACCTTTACCAGTTGAGGAGGGAAATGCCCACTGCCAGACAAATACTACCTGAGATCAGTTTACGCAATGCAAATGCGGTTTCTAAAATAGTACATACTCTTGCGTACGTTTGGTATATGTGGTCCTCCTTGGATGGAAACCGACTAGAACGCGAGTCAGCGAAGAGGTTTCGGGTCCACCAGCCACATGAAGTTCGAGTCTTCGACAGGTCATAGTAGTGACGTAAATTGATGGCACGGCTGCAGAATTACATCACCACTGGCAGTGATCCGGTCGTCGTAAATTCAATCGCATACTTACCAGTTATGAGGCAGCTCAAGTAATCAAGTAACCT
>JBBPLF010000227.1:0-42545 GCA_038089615.1 Aureoboletus auriporus
TTGGAACGAGGGTATCGCTCAACTCTCTGCACCGTCGTTTCTCTTCATCGGCGTTTTTGATTGTGGAAGAATCTGGAGAAAATAAAGCGTGTGAACAAATGTTTATAAAGATTGTCCGTGGGAACTCATTACGTGTGAATCGCCATCAAATATCCAGCCTTCAGCATTAATATTGTTGGTAAAGGGCGATATTATAAGCTAATGAGTGCCAGTACTAATGTACGACTGGGACTCGCGCGTAATGCGGAGCTATACATCGAGGTTAGGATTTTTGCGTCTGACCGATACACATGGATATTGTTTCACGATTGTGAGTAGGGGTTGTAGCTTGCTAGTTGCACATGAGGGACATGAAGAAGGACAGGACTCACCAACACGGTGTCATGCTCTGACGTGCGCAATCAGGAAAGACGAGATGGTAGAAGATGAGATCCAACTTGAATGTGGAGCATGGTGAAAGAGAGGGATATCGAGTGGCTATCCGAATCACAGGTAGGGTGTATCAGGATGTCCCGAATGACGGTGGTACATCTGCAGTGGGAAAAGCATATGTAATTTTTTACGGTGTGTCAATGACCCGATGATGGTCTGAGAAGCTACATACTACCCGATATCGCGATGACATCAGACCTTTGCATTGGAAAGCGACGCACTAGGTATATCCACATGGATTTGAGCTACTTTGCTCACGAATTCGATCAGACTGAAACTGCACCTCAGTCGAGTGATGGCTTTAAGATTGTGACAAACGGATCAGAGCCGCACCACAAACCTGATTGATACGAGCAGGTTGAATCTGATTCAACAGACCTGAGCGTGGGGTTTCACCCGGAGTCGATTTGCTTATCTAACCAAGAAAGCCGACGACGGCCCGACGTCGCTTGTCTTGGTTCTTTAACATGCCCGCTGCACACAAAGTGCCAGAAAACCATCCAGTGCACTCTTTTTTCGCAGATCGCGACCGCAATGTTGAGATATATGTTACCCATATCAACTCCACCAATGCATTCACCCGAAAGTACGTGACGTGTTCTGGCGTCCACCTTCGATTCCACGACTGACGTGTCCCCACAGAAATCACTTTCTGATGTTAATGGGAATGAACTTGCTCTGGTCCTTTCTCCTCACAAGACGCTTATATCGCGGCATGTCTCGCTACGGGATTTGGTTCGCCATTGGCAAACTGTCGTCCAAGTGGAGTGTGACCCCGCCGAGCCTCAATATGGCGCTCTTTGGCAACATCCTCTTGGATCTCTTCATCTTCATGATCCTCGTTCCTATGATACATGATTTTCTCACCGGTGTCGCCGTCCTGCGTTTACGCCATGGTTTCCCCCAGGAAGAAATCATCTTTCGCAAACCCACTGAGTCTACTCTGGCAAATATCGCTTCGGAGGTTCCGGAGAAGAGGGATGCTTTCGTCAAGGACCTTCTCCGTCATGCTGTCGATCCAGAGGAGATAAAGCAAGCGGCTTTTGGTTTTCCTTGGGAAGAATGGGCATATGACTACAGAGCTATGGCAGCCGCCCATGAACTTGACAAGAAAGGAGTCATCAGTGCAAAGACATGGGAACTCTGCGTGTGGATGAGGATGCAGGACGGTTGGGTTGCTGTTGAACAGGGAAAGGAAGCCGATTTACAAAACCAGGTTGGCCAGATGGAACAAATGAGGGTATGGTCGTTGGTGGGGTACGATTGGGTTTTCACTCATCTTCATGCAACCAGGATCGTCTACGTGCCATGGGAAAGATACACGTCTTTAATCAGATGATGGAAGTCATCCAGGTGAAAACGATGTCAAAGGATGGTGCACCTCTACCGATGACCGAGGATGTTGATGCAATCATTGCGGATATCTTCAAGCGTAATGATGTCGATTTCGAGAAATTGACTAGCGAGGTGGCTAAAGATGTTCCACCCTCTGCACGGTTTGCCACTAGTTCGAAGAAGCTTGATTGATTCGAGCGTATGATGCGCAGTAGTGGTGCGTGCATGGCCACTCATGGAGCCAACCCGGCTTAGTATTTGTGGTTGCCAGATACCAATGTTCCTTTCAATCATAATATGGATGTAAAGCGACTCTTTGTTGAAGCGTCCTTGAGTGCTAGGCCCGAGGTTCACTTATGATCGTTCGTTGTATCATGATGGGGCTACTCGATTCAACAAGTTCAACTCATCAGTCTTGATGGCTTGAAGGAGAAGTTGGAATTTGTCAACTTAAGTGCTATCATTCGCATGCGTTTTCTGGCCTTGACGGCCCACAAGCTTCAACCTGGCAGGGACCCACAATGAGGTTCGTATGGAACCTATCTGGCAAGAACCTCACTAATTCGGGCTTACCTGCAACAAGAACATGCATGTAAGGCAAGTGTGCGAGTTCTTCGACGCTTCGAACTTGGACATATCTTCTCCACCAATCGCATCGCATGCCCTGTCTCTACTGAAATGACGATCAACTTACCGGCCCATTTTAACATACGCCGATGCAACACACGCCCAAGTGGCTCGGCAGTGTTTCATAGTAGATGGAACCCAGAATGCCAGGCGATACAGACAGGCAAAAGACGATGGATTCTACGGATCGATTATATACGCTGATACAGACTCTTCCAGATATCTTTATACTTCAAGAGTGAACGTTCTGAACTTTCGCAGTCAAATGTCTCAACCAGCCGTGAACCCCGTCATTATTAGATAGTGAACGTACTGGGAATAAAACACTCCGAACTAGGTCAGTCTCCTTCTATTTGACGTCTCCACCACTCAGCTCGAACGGCTATTGTAATCGTAACCCAGATCGTTTGGAACGAGACTCCAAGCATTATTCGGCTACCAAGAGCGGTCCATGAGCCGTTGTGAGGCAAGTAACAAGCAGGTAAGGGGAGTAAAGGTAAATAATACTACCAATGCGGGCGGTCATCAAGATATAAATCCACCACCACCGAGCTGCTCATCATGATAATATCACAGCCAGTTCATTTTTTCCATGAAACAGCGCCTGCTTCCAAGAGTTCGTTTTTGGGGTTCAATCATCTGGGTCGCGAACCATCTCAATGATTGAGCTTCGAAGCTCAGCGCTCAGTTGCGACAGTGCGACAAGATCGGGATGGACGGCCACGACCTGTCACCGTCGTCTTCTCATTATCATTGTCAACGTGTCTGTCGTGCTTGGTGGATCGTGATGTCTAGTCAGGTAACATTTTGTTGTGCATTGCTGTGATGGCGAAAAAGTAGGGACGGTCCAGGGCCGTGTCATCTTCTCCGCTACTAGGAATCCCATCACACGTATTGTTTCCACTGAAATGACAGTCACAACTTACTGCCCGTTTTTTATGCCGAGTGGTTTAGCAGTGTTTCATGATATACAAAATCGACTTTATTTGCACGTGTAATGCAGACAAGGAAGGGATCCTTCCCATTCAGTGGTATGATCCAATCAATGTATGAGCTAACACCGATGTTTCAGGGTATATTGAAACTTGCAGAATCAGATGTAATCCACGCCATTGTTGCATAGCGATCATACAGGGCTGCCAGGGCATCCCATACTACTAGTAGGTCAGCCTTCTCCTTCTAATCGATATCTTCATTACTGAGCTCGAACGTTATGTGTAACTTCTTACCTAGATTGTTGGCTCTAAGCCATGCGTGGATCCGACAGAGAGCACGGTTGTCCAACTTTTCATATGCGTGAGGTAATGTCGGAAAAAACTTAACTGAGGATTGTATGACGTTACCGCTTGATGCCTCCTTTGTAGGCTCGTCCTCCAATCAGAGTGAAAAAGGAAATTAAGGGTCCTACGAAAACTGGTCAGACTCGGAGACCAGTCGGAACCACTTTCTGTTTTAAGATCCTGCCTGGCCGCCCCATTATAACGGGTTGCCATTACAGTGCTTGTGTTAATTTCTAGGTGCGTCCGCAGATGGGATTGACCAAGACTAAACCAAATGACATTCCTCCCATACTGATTTCAGAATCTCCACCAATGGGAGCCTTCCCTCCCACGACCATAACGCTATGTAACTCGCCAAACCTCTCCCGCCTTAAGTGTTCGTTTCAGCTACTTTGCAGATCGGCGGCCCATACATTATCATAATGGTCATTAGCGTAACTATTTAAATCCACCTGCCCAGCGGTTTGCGAGCTATCCACCATAATGACTCAGTCTCAACGCCCGAGAAATTGGGGGGCACTCGCCCCTCCTATCCCGAATTTTGCACGCCAATCTTCCACCCTACCGTCCCTCCCCATCCCGTCTCTCTCCACTACTCTTCGAAAACTCAAGGATTCTCTACGTCCTCTCTCCTGTTCTACGCAAGAGTTCGCCTCTGTCTGCCACAAGATCGAGGACTTTGCCCGCTCCGATGGCCCCGGCCCTATCCTTCAACAGTCACTCCTCAAGCGTAAGAATGAAACAGCCCACAGGTTAGAAGAGTGGTGGGACGACTTTATCTATCTTGCTTACAGAGACCCCGTCAGCTCCTCCTGTTTCTTTATTTTCTCTGATCTTACATCCGTTCCTCAGGTCGTGGTCAATCTGTCGTACTTCTGTAAGCGCAACTCTCTCTTCAAAGTGCTTGTCATCACACCTCCTATCCACAGGCAGTTTTGAACCTCAACCCATACACCTTCCACAGACACCCGCCGCGCGTGCTGCTGGCATTACTCGTGCCGCCATGTTATTCAGACAGAGACTTCACTCGGGTCAAATAGTCCCTGATGCGATACAAGATGTCCAACTTTGCATGGATACTTTTCGGTTTGTCTGACATGACGTTCCCCTCATTTCATCGCTTATGCTTTGATTCAACTTAGTTGGATGTTTGACTGTTGCCGTGTCCCAGGGACGCAAGGCGTTGATTGGAGTGTCTCTTACGCCAGCACCACTGATTCACATGACGACGATCTCGGGCATGTCATCATTATGCGCAAGAACCGTTTTTGGAAGATAAAACCCCAAGTTGGGGGCAAGATCGCTGGCATGGGTGATTTAATTAGGTACGTTCATGACCTCCAAGGCAGCCTCTCAAAGTACACGACGTCATTTCTTACGATTTTCAAAATCTTTCTTCCTCAACGCAATGTTCATATCTGCACTATAGCCAATTTCAATATATATATGACCACAGCACGGATGAATACCCTGCAATTGGCATCTTGTCCGCTCAGAATAGAGATACATGGGCGAAGGTGGGTGCTCCACTACAATAACCCTTTGATAGGTGTTGTGGAATATAACGTGAATCTAGGATTACACACGCCTATCTTCTATTCCTTGCAACGAAGCTCTCTTTCGCGAGATTCATTCGTCTGCTTTCATTGTGTCTCTGGATGATTTAACATCGCCTCCAGACAACGATGTAGATGTTTCGAGGGTCTTGTGGCATGGAACACTCCCGGTGAGTATCCTTTTCTGGCTGAATACGTTTCGCTGATCGTCCCTCCCGCGCCTGGACTAGTCGCTCACAGATACAAATGGCGTCTCACGAGGACTTTCTTCGCGATTCGTTGACAAACCCATCCAATTTATAGTGTTTGATAACAGCGTTGCAGGATTGATGGGAGAACATAGTGTTGTAGATGGCACCCAAGCGGCCCGCCTACGCGAGGAGATGCTTGACTTCCTAGCGGATCCCAAGTCGGATTTCCAGTTGCCCCCCTCAGCTTCCAACATTGCGACACCGGAACCTCTTGACTTTGACCTGACATCCTTGCCTGACATCTATCAAGCGATATCAAACTCCCAACAATCGCTCCATGATCTTGCTTCCTCGCGCTCCCTTTCTTTCTTCCGAACGAGCTACGGGAAAGCTGCGATAAAGTCATTTGGTATGGGTCCCGATGGGTGGACTCAGATGGTGATACAGGTTGCATATGCACGGTTGGCGCAACGATTTGGTGGCGAGAATGGGCGGGTGACACCTTGGCCTGTGGGTACGTGCGAGGCTGCTATAGCAAGACGGTTCTTCAAAGGTCGCCTGGCAACCATTAGGGTGGTGAGTGATGAATGTGTTGCGTTTGTGAGGGCAATGTTGGGCCACTCCGGTAAGTCGCGTCAACATATCTTGCCTCGACAAGCCTAACCGTTTTCGGTGATTAATGATCCACGCATGTAGCCAGGAATGACGAAAAAGTGCGATTATTAAAAGATGCGGTCAAGAAACACTCGGGACTTGTCCAAGAAGCCTTGATTGCAGAGAACGTGGAAGAACACATGTTGGGTTGGCTGCTCACTTTTCTTCTTCGGAAGTGAATTAATCCGACCCCCTCCCCAGGGCTTCGCCTCATTAAACCACCGTCCTTGCCTACACCCGCATTGTTCACTGACCCGCTGTACATCCGTTCCTCGCATTGGACACTATCCACGAGCGCAAATATCGGTAGCCATGTTGGGGTTCATGGATGGGGTGAGGATGTTCCCGACGGGTTTGGAGTAGCTTACTCGACGGGATTCGATCGTGTGTCTACGTCCTCATCTCACTCCTCTAAAGTATACTTACAAAAGGGTGTCCTTGACGAAAGATTACTTGCAGTTTACGATCACCTCTCGCTCAGAGATGCCAAACGCAGAATTTGCAGAGGAAATCGAGAGAGCGGCCGAGGACCTCCGCCAACTGTTCGGCCCGGCCGCTCAACCACGTAGAGTGCTGACCAGCACCAATGGTCCCAGTGAGGGAGGAATGGCAAAACTTTGATGTTCGTATTTGCACTTACATTAGGTGAGAAATACGGATCATGATATGTGATATGTACTTATGGATACGACAAAAAAAAAGTGGCGTCTCTAAAGGTTCCATTTCTGAGAGTAGGGTGCGATGCTGGATGACCTGACCCCACCATATGCGAGATTGGCCAACGTTGTTATGCAACTTCATCGTTAATTCATAATAAAACCTGTGAATAAATTGATACACCACCGTTCGAGTGTCCATGACCAGTATCGCCACCTTGTTTTCATCCACCAGACTGGGGACCATCTACTAGAAGAGTGAGATTGAAAATGCATGAAAAGATCGAGATCGGAAAAAGAGGCAGGACGTCACTTGGAGTATTTGAGGGATGCAGATGTATCGCGAATTGCTGACACGCGTAGGCGTCCGGAATGGAGTTCTGAACTTGAAGCGCAGTTGCTCCCTTACAAAGACACAGATAGCAACGTGAGACTGGGGCCAAATCGACTTGTTGATATACCATGGCTTGCTCTTGGGGTTCATGAGATACCAGAAGAGGTGCGGGGGATCTTTATGGGTTGATTTTCACTGCACACAAGGAGAAATCGAAGAAAGGATAGTAGGATGAGCGTTTCGATGCTAAAAGTCAGTGATCAATGGTTAGGACGGTCATTAGTATCTGTCCGACGATAGCACCGACAATGGCGCAGAACTCATCGACGAAGTCCAGCAGACTCCAGAGCAGTAGCACATAGACGGATGAAAAAGACACCATCCTGGATCAAGAGTGCTTTCAATGATTTGATATGTATAGATATGGCTAGTGAGAACGAAGAGGTAGATCAAGATGAAGTGCATGGGTTCTGGCTCTGTTATAATGGAAATGAATAGGAGAGGATGGAGAGGACTGCAGCGGCACCTGAACGTCAGGGAGAGTGTCGAGAAGACAGAAAGGAGGAAGAGGTTGAACGTTGCAACGTTGAGCCTTGCGGCATCCTCCACAGCTCGATAACGTTGATCGATAAAACTCCAGGTGTCGGGGTGTGGATGGTTGGCCGTGTGGGGCTGCCTGATACATGCGTCGTGGCAATATTATGATTGAATGGATCCGTCGTCATTGGGATGCATGGACGATGACGAAATTGCCTATTACAGCAAGCACGGTGATTTGATTTGAAACTCCCGTCGTGCCCCCCTTCGGGCCTTGCCCAGGACCGAAGTAGAGCGCGACCGCGCCGGGCTTCAACTGCATCATGACAAATGTCCTTAGATCTCTACGTCTTTATGGTTCCCGTTCCCATGCCAGTGACACGCACTTCTAGCGGTGTCCCCTGGATCTTTCTGCGTCACACACACCATCTTCCGTAAAACTTACTCTTTCTCGTGCTGTTGATTCCAAAATTTAAGCATGAGAGCAACAACGAATAGTTGGTTTCCCACGTGATAAATGAGTAATACTTCTACGGAGGTATGGAACTCTAAGGGGAAGAGGCCGATACATATACGAAACCATGACAAGGTACGTTTTTCATGCGTTTTTGTGTAACACATATGCGCCAAGGGCAGGATACACATTTTTTGACAGCAGGCAAGGGAGAAACGATGTCAATGCATAACTCCGGCGCACAGCTCTGGTGACTGACCATGATATCTTGAAGCGTGACGATATAGATCTCGAAAAGTTGACTGGCGAACTGGCTATTGTTCAAAATGTTTGATCGATTTGGTTTGTGCATCATCACATAGCAACCCGCATCGTGTTTCATTCGATTCGTCCACAAAGTCAGACGGATACACGTGGTGTTCTGTGAAGTTCAATGTCTATGTAAGCCGGTTTGGGATTGTATAACCCATGAATGGCTTCAGGTGTGTTCCAATTTGATCCATCTCACTGATCATCCAAACGTTCATGTTAGGTTATCTCCGCGTCGACACAAGTTCTTTCACACGATGCCCAGAGCGGATGTCGTTATCTTTTACGAAGTTCACCATACTTAAGGGGTGTATCACGTCCAAATGTTTTTAGCGCTCCCTCCATCATGACCATGCTTCACGCTTCTCATTTTAATGGCTCTTCTTCGGACGCCGAGGGAGAGAAGGAGTCTGAGTCCTATTTGCAGGAACACCATATACATGTGTCGACCAAGGACGTGGACACTGCTGCACAGATTGTCGCTGGTTTGTCCGCTGAGTTGGATCTCTCCGAGGCGGCACGTGTCAGGTTTGCGATGACCAGTCCCGTATTCCTACTTTTCACTCACCTGGAATAAACACGCAGGAAGAAAATTGATCATCATATCCTCCCAATGATGTGTAGTGAGTTCCGACATCATCCCGAAAGTTGTCGTAATCCAACCAGACGGTTGTTGTGCAGCGCTCTACTGGTGAGTAGAGGTATTCCAACGATTGCCCATCATGGGGGTCCAATTTTTTCTTGGGATGTAGGATCCAGTTTATGGATAAAACTACGCTTGGTAGTTCCGCGATTCTTGGGATAGAGTGAGATTTTTCGTCACGTTTGAAGATAAGGTTTCCTCTCACAATCGACAGCCAAAGCGCCCATCTATCAACCAATCAGTAAGTGTCCAATCACATGAAATGCCTTGATCTGGCCACAGTCGATCTGATACCGTGTTACACAGATATAATTGGTACTTTGTCTACCCCTTGATGGCCGCTCACATGCTTCTGATGCCTTGCTCTTGCCAGGCTCGGAACGATATTTTACATCAGTTACTTCATCTTTGAATACCCTCAGAACCTAGCGCTCCAGCGGTTCCCTGTTGGCAGATGGATCAGGTAAGTATTGTGAACATATTACCGGGTTACTCGTCTCACAATGTGTTCCTAGCCTTAATATCCTTGTCTGGGGCATTTCATTGATTTGTCAAGCCGCCTGCACCAACTTTTCGGGGTTGTTTGTGTGCAGATTCTTCTTAGGGATGTGTGAGGGTTGCATCACCGCGGGGTTTATGATCGTCAGCTCCATGTTCTACACGCGCAAGGAACAGACATTACGGGTTGGGTATTGGTGTGAGTACACCTTGTTATTGGGCGTTTTTATCCATGTTAATGGAGAGCTAGTCTTGATGAATGGGGCAGGTAAGTTGATTAGATTGGACCGTCGATATTACTGACTGGCGTAACAGCCCAAATCATCTCTGCTTTCATCAGTTTTGGAAGCCTGCACATTAAAACCGCTTACTTTGCGCCCTGGCAATGGTGAAGGTCTCAGTTGGGAAGAATCAATGTCGGAATGCTGATGGTTTCAAGGTTGATGATCATTACTGGGACCATAACCCTTATTGTTGCAGTAGTCTACTGGTACTGAGTTCTTGGCTCATAACCTCGGCTTACCGTGTATCCCACAGGTTTTTCTTCCCCGATTCTCCTACCAACGCATGGTTCCTCACGGCAAGCGAACGCGTGACGGCGGTTCGACGTCTGAAGGTGTGAGACCTGCAAAATATGCACACCATAGCGATTCGCGTATTCATGAAACCTTTTAGGAAAACCAAACCGGTGTAGAGAACAAGCAATTTAAGAAGGAACAGTGCGTGTTCATACATTCATGTCTTCCTTGATCGTATAAACTGGGACGGTGCAGGATGATAGAGGCCCTTTTAGACCCCAAGACGTGGCTCTTTGCACTCTTTTCTGCTTTGAACAACATCCCCAACTCCCTCACAAATCAACGCCAAATCATCGTTTCTTCCTTTGGTTTCAGTTATCTCGACACGACTCTTCTCGGTTGTGTCGATGGGTTCATCGAAATGACGACCATCTGGACAGGAGTGACGCTAGCGGCGCGAATTCCCAACGCGCGTGCCTACATTGGGGCGGTATACTTTATTCCATCCTTCGTTGGGGTATTGTTGATCGAGTTGCTACCGTGGAGCAACCAAGTAGGGTTACTTTTTGGAATCTGGCTCGTGGAAACCAGTACCACCGGATTCGTTTTGTCACTGTCGTGGGTGACGAATGTTACGGCAGGACATACCAAAAGGGTTCGTCCGTCCGACTTTATTTGTTTATCCTTCGTCCTAGTGATTAATGATGTTAGGTTACGACGAATGCTATCATGCTTAGTGCTTATTGTATCGGAAATGCAGTCGGTCCTTTCATGTGGCAATCCAAGTACAAGCCGAGGTATTTACACTCACTCCCTCGCTGCACTATAACGGGATGAACCTTGTCAACGTAGGAATCGTATCCCGTGGATTGTCATTGGTGTCTGCTACTTCTTGTGCCCATGTTTGTTGCTAGCCATACGCTGGCTGCTATCAAGGGAAAACGCCCGACGGGATGCCGAACCGATTGAGGAAGAAGAAGAAGAATTCTTCATCGAGAAGGCATCGGAAGACGGTACACGTGTGCAGGTCAAGGTAGATAAGGTACGCATCCTTTTACCTTTTTTTTTGTTTCTCGTTCTCGATCGAGTTTCGAACATTGATGGGATTCTTCGCAGGAATTTATGGACTTGACGGACAGACAAAATCGTGATTTTAGATACGTGCTCTAAGGATACTTGGAACACACCCAACGCTGAAAATACATACACCTGAGAAGGTTGAGGATGTTCGGCTGTCACGTCGTAAGCAAGAATGACATGATTGAATATCTAGTGCATGTAAAGCGTCTTTGAGGGTGATTTATGAGATCTGTGTCGCTCGGACTCAGATAAGCTCCGAAATCGAGTGTCGGATACATACCCACCTATGATTTAGGAAGTTTCAAGTTCCCAGTTGCTCCACTGTGAAACCCGATAAGCACATAAATGAGTCTTCGTGACTGACTGACTCATTGAATACGATATCAGTCGATTCATTTTCGACGAATGGGGCATGAAGTGGACGAACTGCGGCTATGATCATGAGGCGCAACTTAACGTGTCCGCCACTGGCTAGGGCCGATGTGACACATATAACTCGGTTTGATGCGGCTGGATAGACCCTCGACGGCGGCACCCCCCACTTCATGGCCTCACGAGAAAGGTCGGTCTACTCATTTTTCGCATTAAGCACCAAGTGCCTGATTAATGTGCCACCAAAAGCCAATTTGTTTGGCAAAATGTGTTTGCAACATCACAAAAGATTGGCTTCACGAAAACTACCTTTCTTGCGTATATCGTTCCACCTTTCGTATGCCAATACTTGATGGGAGTACTGGTTCAACTTGAAGGAACGCGCGTCTACCGCTTGGCTTTGTTACCTATCGCAGTTTGGTTGGCGTGGCGTGCAACCTTGGTGGATATGTCGGGAGGAGATCCGGAGCAAATCCAGGCGAATTCTATACTCATCGTGTGTATCGCTCGTTCCGTTGTTACGCCACGGTTGACAGAGTCGGGATTCCACAGACCCAGATGTGTTCCATCCTGACGCGGACCGCTTCCTGGGCGTTTGCACACGTACGATACCGACGTCACAGTCCCGTGAACAACCGAAACAAGCCCAACTCGGATGGTGTTTACAGCGCATGCTGGAACGCCTGGGACTTGCTGCTGAACCCGCGGGGTATTGGATGGAATTGGCCACGAGGGCTCATCGTTCCTAAACCGATGTACGAAACCGACTCCCGCCTCCATTTCGTACTGTTGTCGGTCCCCGCCGTTGTGTTCAATGCGCTGGCGTTCGACGCGTGTGTACATATCATTCGCGCACTGGGCCCAGACACGTTCGGGTCACTGCAAGGTGGTTCGCTCTTTGACCATTCTCTTTCCCCTGTCCTAGAATATTTGCGAGCCGTGCTCGTAGCAACTCTGACGACGGTTGCGGCCTACTTTGGATTGCAATACACCCACCAGTTCATTGCGATCGTATGCGTTATCTTGTTCCAGCAACATCCATCTCAATGGCCGCCTCTGTTCGACTCACCCTGGTTGTCGAGTTCGTTGGGTGATCTATGGGGCCACCGGTGGCATCAAATGATGCGCGACATGGTTATGACCCTGGGTTGTCAACCGATTAATTACTTGTTTGGAGGCCGACTTGGTGGGATACTCGGTGCGTTTTTGGTCTCTGGGATCTTTCACGACATCGAACTACGATCGGGAGGACGAGGCGGCGACTCCGTTGCCCTCATCGGATTCTGGTTGGTGAACGGTCTCGGGATCGTCTTGGAGCGCGTTTGGAAACGGGTGACGGGGAGATCAGTCGGCGGGATGTGGGGACGGATATGGATGGTCGGGTGGTTGTTGGTGTGGGGCATTCCGGTGGTGAACGCGTACGCCGTCGTGGGGCGCTTTGGTGCGTGGTGCTTGCCTGGTCGGTTCGAGCCGTCGCGCGCGCTCATTGCGTTTGTCTGGCGAAGATACCTCAGTAGTGGTATGACACACTAGTCACTCATACGCGGTCACACTGTCGACAAGTATGTACATATTGAAATTAGAATTGGAATTCGGATCGGTTATTATGAACGAGCTTAATTTACCACCTACTCCCAAAATCATGATTCATCGAGAATACATACACGGGTAGGGCGTCGGCCCACGTACAAGTTAAAGGTGACCATTATATCAAGGTGCTCGGAATCGCGCTTCAGGTCAGTTGGTAGCAGGCGGGCTAATCGGCCGACCGGCGACCTGGCCCGGGCAAATAGGTTATCTTGACAGCTCTTCGAATTCTTCCTATGTCCGAAGCAGTCGGCGGACGGACATGAAGGCGGTGAGTCAATAATATACTCTCAACTTTAGAAAACGACCGTGATAACGCCAAATCTATGAACACAGTACGCCTCACCTCTTTGCTCCATTTGGTTTTACATCCGCGTTGCATTCGATTTCAAGCTGGGTCCATTACATACTTACAAGGACAGTCCTTTCGACGGTCCGAAAGTGACAGTACTCAGATCACAGTTTTCAAGGCGGGTTTAGAATGGTGACAAGGGACTCGAACGTTTGTGAGTAGCGTGGGGAACCACGGTGAACTTCCGGTGGCTTCGAATTTGCAGTATGCAAACCTGTCGTTGATCCGCTCAAACCCACTGAAGTAGGTAAGAACTGCGGAGTTTCAGGGGTTGGGTGGTCTGTGAATTACCAGCGTAGTAGCGATGAGAAATATGAACCACATGAACTAGACTGGTGAAACCGTTTACCTTGGAAAATCGTCGGAGTTGCTCCATTAAGTTTGTGCCTGTGCCAACTTGCACTTGTCACTGTCAGGTGCCCCAGCGCACTGCCCTGGCGCACTGCGTAAGTTAGTAGGCTTATTTTCTATAAAATGCACTGGATTAAACGTCAAGTCTACGCTCGTTTGATCACAAGATGGTCACGCAAACAAGGTTAGTCCCTTCCCAAAGAGAGATCCTCAAAAATGTGGTTGACGTATTCTTGAAAGCGTTCAAGATGTGTTTGCAATGTCCCAAAAGATCGCCCTCACAAGGGCCACCTTTCTCGCGTACATCCTTCCGCCTCTGATATGTATATACTTCATGGGCGTTCTGGTTCAGCTCAAGGGAACCCGCTTCTACCGCCTTGCGTCACTACCCGTCCTTTTCTGGTGCGCTTGGCGTGGTGCGTTTGTCGACCTGTCGGGAGGGGATCCCAAGCTGGCCCAGATGAACACCATGCTCATCGTAAGTATACTCCTCCAACGTGGCTTGCTTTGACCCAGTCCACCTTAGACCCACATGTGTTCCTTCTCAATGCGCGGCATAGTTTGGACTGTAGCACGAGAGCCCTTTTACCGTCAAGATTTGTCAAAGAACTCACACAAATCAGATTCGAGTATCTCCACCGCATTCTGGAATGCGTGGGACTTGATGTTCAACGCGCGAGGCATCGGATGGAACTGGCCTCAAAGGTTGATCCTCCCCAAGCCCGCCTTTGAAACGGATTCCCGAATTATCTTTGTACTATTGTCGGCGGCACGGTCGGCTACTCATGCCTTTGGTTTCGACGCATGCCTTCAGGCCATCAAGATTGTGTCTCCGGAAACGTTTGGCTCACTCGACGGTGGCTCCCTTTTTGACCACACCCTCCCACCGTTCCTCGAACTTTTGCGGTCTGTATACGTGTCTTCCTTAACGGCTTGCCTGGCCTACTTTGCAATCCAATGGAGCTACCACTTGATAGCAATCGTATGCATCGTCTTATTCCAGCAGCATCCGTCGCAATGGCCACCCCTTTTCGATTCCCCGTGGTTGTCGACGTCGCTGAGTGAGCTTTGGGGACGTCGATGGCATCAGATGATGCGCGAACTGCTTGTTACCCTCGGTATTCGTCCTTTCAGCTACTTGTTTGGCCAGTTTGGAGGGTTGTTCGGAGCCTTTTTGGTCTCTGGCATCTTCCACGACATCGAGCTTCGATCGCTTGGACGAGGCGGGAACTCGGTCGTCATCATTGGGTTCTGGGTGATGAACAGTGTTGGGGTGGTGCTGGAACGTGTTTGGAAGAGATACACTGGGAGAAGGGTGGGTGGCGTTACTGGTCGGATATGGACATTTAGCTGGCTGGCGCTGTGGGGGATTCCAGTTGTGAATGAGTGGGCCAAGGCGGGACGGCTTGGGGGGTTGAGTTTGCCAGGAGAGTTTGAGCCATCGCTTGTGGTCGTGGGGTTGGTTCGGGGATGTTTCGTTTGACTTGGATCTAGTTAATGTTATCATTACCGCTTTCTCTGCTTATTCCACACACATTCGATGGCAATTCTTCCGACCCTGCCTCAATCCGACATTACACAGGCGGCGCAGGTACTTGAAATGCGATCTCGAGACCGACCTTGCCTTATTCTCCCTAGCTCATACAACAGGCCTACTCACCAGCCACCGCTGGCTCTTCTGACACTCAACGCCGACTCCAACAGGAACTCTTCAACATCCAAAAGCGATACGAGGCCTGGGGTTTGGTCATTCCCTTTCTCAACCACGACGACGTCAATGTCCAGTTCTTTGGTGCACATACCATCCAGGTCAAAATCGCGAGGGATTGGTGGGTACTTGATCACACACACCGTATTCGTCGATTGACGCACGCTAGGGATACCTTTCCGGTGGACAACGCGACTTCCCTACGCGATTTGGTCCTCGAACTCACATCCCATTCGATCGCATCGGCAAAGAACAAAATCATCCTCCGCAAGTTGTTCGTTGCGGTAATACAGTCCTCTTTCGACAGTGCTCAGTCTGACGAATGCTTTCAGCTCACGTCGTTGGCGTTGAAAATTGCCCCGGGCTCTCCTTCAATTTGGCCGGATTGGATAGTGTCGAGCGTTGAATTCTTGTCCACTAGAGGGACCCCAACGGAAGTTTTGCTTGATTTCCTATCCATAGTTGCAGAGGAGGTGGAAACAGCGGATTTGATTGGTGCGAGCAAGTAAGACTGTCTCGACATTCCTTTCTCCACGCGCCACTCTTACATCCGAGCCAGAATGCGGATACATCAAACTCTCCTCGATGCTGCTCCCCTCGTCGTGCGAGCCGTGGTCGCGATAATAACACAACCCCGAGATCTAATGCGCGTCCGTGAGCTCGACTCGGCGCTTAAATGTCTACAAGCGTGGATGTCTGTCCTTCGTGGAAAGTAAGTATCTCATCATCGAAACCTCGCTGGCTCATTGACGTGATTCATGACAGCGATATTACTCCACTCATTCCAATGCTAATTGCGCTCCTGACTCCTCCGACTCCTGATACTGATATTGACCCCGATATTTTCCTTCCAGCCTCCGATGCGCTACAAGAAGTTATGACGCGTTCCTCGTTGGCTGGTGGTGCTGGTGTCATGTCGCTCACGCTTCCGTTGCTTGTTTGGGTTGAGACGTGGGGACCTCGAATACTTCAGTCCACCACATCATGTGCGTTCAAGTCCGTCTCCTCTGATGCCATATCAAACATCTTAGACACGACGTTGCAGTCACAGAACCTTCAGAGCTCTCTCACTCTCTGTGCAAGCTCATTGTAACCCTTGGCGACCACTCGAATACATACTTTGCCACCAACATCACATCACAACAGCCGGTAGCAGGCTCCACACATACACAATCCCAGCTCATACAGAGCTTCCTCCGACTGTTACTCGGTTATACTGGTTTGCCTGGTTACTTTGGTGCAGGCGAAGAGGAAAGTGAGATGACACTTGGCTTTTGGTATCTCTTCCAGGAATCGCTTTGGAGCGTTGAATATGATGAAGACGACGACGACGAGAAGGGGAGCCTTCCACCTGCGGACGTGGAAGAAAGAAATAGGCTGGCGTTAGTGAATGCTGTGTATGTCGAGCTAGTGAAGATCCTGAGAAGCAAGGTTGCATGGCCGCCCCAGAGTATATTGAGTGCGTGGCCCAAAGGTGGGCTGTTCGACATTCCAATAGAGTACCAGCCTTGCGCTGACGATGGTTCAATTACGGGATAGACCAGGTAGACAAGTTTCAAGTGTAAGTGATATTTCGTTCTGTGCAAGGAACGCTGCTCACAGAATTTAGTTATCGGAGGGACGTGGGCGACACACTCATCAACGCGTACGTCTACAGTATCGGCATAGCCGACAGCGTTGACAATTCCCAGATACTATATCCTGCGCAATGACATGATGGGCTATTACTTGCACGATATTCAAGAACGTCTCGTACACAGGCCTGAATCTAACGGATGGGAGGTAAGACATTCCGCCGCTTTCTTGTTCAATTTCAACATC
Organism: Aureoboletus auriporus; assembly: GCA_038089615.1. Lineage (NCBI taxonomy): Eukaryota > Fungi > Basidiomycota > Agaricomycetes > Boletales > Boletaceae > Aureoboletus > Aureoboletus auriporus. The sequence goes on from JBBPLF010000227.1 coordinate 17,296, forward strand.
ATACATCATGTTCTTAGGAAATAGAAGCAACCTTGCATTGTATTATGTCTGTTCAGGAGGCGGTCCCACTCGAGGACAATCAATTTATTGCTCAATTGTTTGGGCCAGACGTACTCGGTCGTCTACCAACCGCTGGCCAAGATAGGATACGACGCACTGCCCTCGGCCTCATCGGTATGTCGTGTTTCTAACCAACACGAAACGGGATTGATACGTACTTCACTGTGTGTCAAGGTACATATGCGTCATGGTTCACCACTCAGTCTATCACGAGTACACCTACATCATCGCCGTCTCTTCTTATGAATGCTATTTCGTACGTCGTTGCTGCCTTGCCCGAACCGTCGCTCTGTCTGCCAGCTGCAAACGCGCTCCGGGATCTCTGTGATGCCAATCGAGGAGCCTTAGCACCGCATATAGGGGCATTCGCAGAGGTGCATGCTGGGTTGACCGGCATTCCCGTGAGTAATGCCATCTTCTCACACGTTTCCATCTTCTCAGTATTTGTATGTTAGGACACGGAGAAAAGCAAGGTGTTGCAGTCGATAGCGAGTGTCATTCAGGCACTACCGCCTGAAGAAGAGATTCCACCCGTGCTTGCCATCGTGAGCCCTGTCGTCGAAAAACTCGAACAAGCGTTGCGGTCCTCGTCGCGGGTACGTGTTTACAATGCTTTTATTCACGGCATTGTTTAGTTTCCTTGATTCTTTGATAGCTTCCCGAAGAAGCGCGTGCAGTAGCTATCGTTCAACTTCAAACATTGTCGGGAGTAGCAAAGGGGCTTACCCGAACCGCAGACTCATTGCTCATCATTGATGAAACGCCTGCAGAGCGAGCAGAAGCGGAACGGTTACGGCGAGCCCGTGACGATTACAGGATGGTCAAACTCCGAGAAAGTCTGTTTTCAGCGGGGAGAAGTACGTTTCAATTGTGGTCGACAGATGCAAGCGTGTCCGATGTAAGTCTCGTCCGTGAACGCAGAGGTGTGGTTGACCGCTTGCGACATATAGGCGCTCAGCGAATTTTTGCGCTCTGTTACTTCGTTGCCGAGTGACACCACGTTATTATCTCTGCCAGCAGGGCCACTGCTGGAGCTGATATGTATTGCATCTCAAAGGCAGCTCACGGCGGTCTGGCTTACGCTAGCGAACATGCTCATCATCCAACTGGATCCACCCATCATGTTCACGAATTCGACGCTCAAGACACCACCGAATGTCGAAGGGATGGCAGTGGTATCGAATGTGCTACCTGTGTTGTTACAGGCATCGCTGTCGATGCTCGGGCAACCCGGAGCCATGGAATCTGTGAGAAAATTTCGTTATCAGTTGCAAGCATTCGGGTCCTTAGGTGATTTCAGAACCCTGACATCGTACAGGCCTTCTTCGGCTGCTTGGATACTGTGAGTCTCTATGCGATCGGACTTTTTACACTATGCTAAAGACGTTGAAATAGGTGGCAAAGCACTTTGTGGCAGTATTCTACAATCTACCGTCCGGTGCCCTGGATGCGTTGATGCGATGTGCTGTCAGCTCCTTGTCGCTCCAGGAACGCTACTCTCTAGTTGCGACGTGTACGTTTCTGGTACGCCAAATATCTTCTTGTATATTTGGGGTACTCAGCAATGACTTGGCTAGGAAACGCTAATTCGGCGGACCGCAGGAAGCGATGATCTCGGCGAAGCCGGGACGATCCTCTTTCAAATGCACGGTCGACCTATTCTGTGTGCGGTTCTGACCGGGTTCGCGGGTGTGGCACCCAGATCGGCGACTCAGAACCTCATCGAGCTCTTGTCGATGATGGCAGCGAAATACCCGTCCGAGACACGGGGGTGGATGCATGAGATATTATTTGCTGTATGTTCATGGAAGCCGTCAGCTGCGCTCGCGCACTGAATGTTTGATTCTCAGGAGGATTTCGTGCAGTCAAAAGCGACACCGGAAGCGAAGCGGGCGTTTGTCAAGGCCGTGGTTGGGTACGTCGGAGGCTCATACAGCAGATTATGACTTACCGACTTGTTCATAGATCGAGGTCGCCAAAGAGGACGAGGGAGGCTGCACAGCAATTCACGCTCATAGCGAGAGGATTGGAGGGCACGAGCTTTGGATATGCGTCTGTTAGTATGTGACGCTCAAGGTTTGGACTGCCAGTGTAGGTTATGTAAGTATGTGGTCCATCATGATCGTGTATCCCTCGGGTGAGATGTGGTTTTGGTACAGTAGCGTCATGTCACTGTGTCCTAGCTGTACCTGACGCTCTTTCGCATCGTTGCAACCAATCCCATCACTGTTGAGTGGGACTGGGCCACTAACATTTGCTGGGACTCCAGCCACGAGGCCGGGCAGTCAGATTGGCTTTCACAAGATGGTTACCTTCATTAAGGAATTCCCTTGAAAGTAACTCACAGACATCATGAGCATCTGAAGTTGTGTCTAGATCCTATAATCCCAATCCCCTTTGCACCCGGCCCTGGCCCGGGGAATTGTCCGACGTGATTCACTGAACGTTGAACGTTGAGGTATATGACCGCGGTAGTGTTGGAAATCGTTGCTGGCTCAGCATCAAATGGCAGAAAGGGGCGTGGATGGGACGACGCCCTACCACAACGCCTAGTTCTCAAAATCCGGTTCACGCACAAACCATCTGCATGACCATCGCCAGATAGGTTTTCTCAGTCGCCAACGCTCCCACTAGAAGATTTGATTCCTGAATGCTAATACCAGAAGAAGATAAATGGTGAGTTTGTTGCGAAATTGACGATGCGAACGCAGTACATGATGAGAAATCCGTCATAATGGAGGTCATGTTTTCTATGCACTTTTCTGGTTTTTTTTTCTCTCTCTTTGTTTTGTAAACGATGAACCAAGCGAAGTCAACCAAGCTTCTATCACAAGTAGCCGTGCTTCTCAACAGTTGATGGTAATAGCACTGCAATTATAGTTGTAATTCCCGGTCTGAGACGTTCTGTCAGTGAAGAACTGTTCACGCAAAGCCCCGAGCAAGATGATACATACGTAGGTGTTATCATTGCAGCAGACAGGTTGTGTATTAGCGGAGCAGGAATCCGTCCGACAACCAAGTACCCCGCTCGGCATGCCGCAGTTGCTCCCGATGAGTTGTTGAGGTGTTGGTTTGATGCGGAGAAGTATGTCAGTCAACGTTTGGTCGGCAATGTTCTGGATTGCCTCGGGCACCTGTATTCCAGACAAGAAACACGTCAACCACAAGTTCAACACCAAAAAAAAAAAAGGATAGGTTTACGGTTTGAATACTGCAGCATTGAGCGGCCGCACCAGTGTCGCATTCACCACGCGCCAGAAGGTGAGCAGCAGACACAAGTAGTGCAAGAGGGAGGAGGGAAAGAACACGAGCGAACATGATTTAGGTGCACTGCGTGAAAAAACAATCAATCTACTGCAGGGAGCAGAACTGGGAGACGGGGATGGAACCGCAGCATTCTTAACCTGTCGTCAAACCGAGCAAGGCCCGGGTCAGATAGATTGTTCCTCCTTACAAAACAATTAATCCTTTCGGACCCCTTATGGTTAGCTTACAATGTGGCAACGAGAAGAGTTCGACGACGTACTGAGTTACGATGGTTGCCGAGATCAGTAAGGCCGAACACATAAGTACTCCAATACTTTAGTAAGTAGCTGGGAATCAGATTCCTCGAGAAGTTGTCAACCGAGATAGAAACAGAACTTTAGTATAACCAATCTGACCTACTTCTTCCTGTGCCCGAAGTTATCCTCGTTCAAAGGTCCTTTGACCGGGATGGTCGTACTGCCGCTCGGACTTAGCGGTTAGCACACCCTAATATGATCGCCATAAAGGAGCAGTCGTATTCAGAACAGTATAGCAATTGGCTCGGCTCTGTTTGGGTATACATTTAGTTCAATTCTCGGCATTAGAACTAAGTCCTGCCTAGTGCGCCGTAGCGCTCAAGTGTGAAATCGGTGTGGACATTTACCGTGATTCAGGAAGCAACTTGAAGGCCTACTAGTGACGGATATCCGGGATTTCCTAGATTGAGACCTCTCGTCATGCGGCTTGTACTTGGTTGAGTAGTCATTCGACAGGAGGAATGCACTATGATCAATCATCGTCATGGTTTCGTGGTTTATGTAATTGCATAAGATGAAGGAACAATTTGCTTCTGGAGTCGTAAATAATTGATACAGTATCAAATACTTACCATTGTCGGCTATCACAAGGTTGGAGATATGGCGGCCTGTATTGTAATTTGATTCAAATTCCCAAAACTCACACTCCACACCCTACGTAGTATCTTCTCCGACCCATTGTTCTTATTTCAGCCATTGCTGAACCGTGCGTAGTCTTTGCTTGATGTACTTGTCGGTGTCACTTCTCTAAACACCTTCACATGTGAAAAGACCCAGATGAGTAGGAACCTCTGAGGCCAATTCTTGGCGTTCTCTGAGTTTTCTATGAGCCCCCGAGAGGAAAGGCGATGTCAGAATACAGTTCCACCAAAGGACGCAAAGATCTCACTTCATCATTGGTCGCACTTCCCTGCTTCGAATGTGTACTTATGTTTAGTTTTTGATCACATTCGCCACTTTCATCGGAAAACATGAATAAGAAAAGTTTGGGCTCATGGAGGATCGGCCGCAAATCGCATTGCGCGCATTTCCAACCACTTGGCACGATTCCCATACTACCATGCCTGGAAATTGCCGTTAGGGTAAAACACAAAAAGACACGTCGGTCGCTCACAATGCATCGGTCTCGGATGAATACAACGCCATCGTCGCCTTTTTTGATAACCGTCCCCTTGCCTGCGCGTATCATCGGTTTATCCCTGCTCGTCAGAAAAACCATCTCTTTAAAGATCCAGGTATGTGCTGGCGCCTCCTTGTTGGCCTCTTGCACCTCTCCCCTACTCTCGTTAGCCTCCTCACGCCCCACAACAAGAAAAAAAGAGTGCCAAATCTTGTTTCAAAAGCTGGGTCAGAGGAGACGTCGGTCGCAAACTGGGCGCGCGGTTCGAACGAGCACGTCAGTTTGAATGTGGCGGCGGCCAGACATGCATACGCCCGCCACGTACGGGTTCGATCCAATCAGCATTTCGATCAGTATGGAGACCTTTTTGTTCGTCCGATGCATGCACGACCATGTCGTTCAGCCTACCCTTATTAAACCACCGGGAGCACACGCGTACAGATCAAAAGCGAGGGACAATGTATAGCTTGTAGAGGTCCAGGGTGGGATATTCGATGAAGACGTTCGAGGTGGCGCAGTCATTTACATCGAGCAAGTTCAACGCGTCGGACACGTCGGTTCCTGCTGTTATCATGATGTCCTGACGAGAAAAAAAGAGAGACACACCAGGAGTTGACGCTGATACGTTCCCCCCCCCCTGCGCTAAACATGGAATACGCCAATTTGGATCGAATTGGACCCAGTGCCAGAGCGCCCGTTGGGTAGGGGCTCGAACACGAACGTGATGGCGCACACTTCAGTGGTCCCGAAGAGTGATGAGAGGCAGACGCCCGCAGTAATCAACGTATCCCCCGTATTTTTGCAGCAGCGCATCCGAAACCACCTCCATGGGGAACAGAGAAAAAAGAAGAGAAAGACAGACGACGTGCGTACTCGTGCCTGCAAAGTAGATAGGCCATGTCTGAATCCGGTGAAGCACGCATTCCTCTACAAACATGGGGACGACGTTGGTCAGAGTATTGAACGGGACGATGCAGCGTATATTGGGACGTCGGGCAAACATGTGCACTTTGAGACACACATGTTGAGCCTGAGGTTATGAAACGGATCAATTCGAATGAATCCACTAAAACACAAATACAGCTGGACGTACATGAGTAGTATGTGATCGGAATGAGTTTTGGGGAAGCCTGGGCTTTGTACTCTGATCGTGAAGACCTCAATCTCGACCTCCTCCAACGCGAAATCTCGTTCTCTGATGCGACGCGCGAGTCAATTCACTGAGAGTTGGCAAAAGCACGCAACAGAGGGTGGGTCATGGGTAGGCCAAGTCCGATATTTCAAGCCTTTGCAGGTCGATGTTTCGTCGCCCGGGAAGAGATCCGGGGAATCCGGTAAATCCTGGAACGACCCAGGCTCACAATTTGCTCCCAAGATTGGAACTTGAAGGCAGTATCTGAGTAGGCCGCGGTCCACTCTGTTGCTTTCTCTCCTGAATGGTACACGGATTGTGTCTGGTTCTCGGGACATGACCATTCGTGTACTAGTATGGGATGTTTATACGGGGAAGAGCATGATGGAGCCCCTCCGATGGCAGACGCATTGTGTCTCCCCGACGACAAGACTATTTGCATGTGGGATGCAAATACGGGCAAGAGTATCATGGAGCCTCTCAAAGGTCACGAGGGCAAGGTCTGGTCTGTCGCATTCTCTTCTGATGGGGCACGCATTGTGTCTGGCTCCTGGGACAAGACCATTCGCGTGTGGGATACAGAGACAGGCAACAACATCATGGAACGTCTCCGAGGTCACCAAGGCGCAGTTCTCTCTGTCGCATTCTCTCCTGATGGCACACGCATTGTGTCTGGCTCCCAGGACAAGACTGTTCGTGTGTGGGATGCAAAAACGGGGAGGAGTGTCATGGAGCCACTCCGAGGCCACGAGGACTCGGTCCGCTCTGTCGTGCACTCTACTGATGGTACACGCATCGTATCTGGCTCCCATGACGAGACCATTCGCGTGTGGGATGCACACACAGGCAAGAGCCTGATGGAGCCTCTCCAAGGTCGCGAGAGATGGGTCAAGTCCGTCCCATTCTCTACCGATGGCTCTCGCGTTGTGTCTGGCTCCGAAGACAAGACCATTCGCGTGTGGGATGCGCATATAGGCAACAGCATGGTGGAGCCCCTCGGATGTCACGAGGGCTGCATTTTCTCTGTCGGATTCTCTCCTGATAGTACACGCATCGTGTCTCGCTCCAACGACGAGACAAGTTGCAGCGACACTGCTACAGAACCCTGCTCTTTTGCTTTTCGGGATGGTCGAGGTCTCCCTGCTTTTTGCTCCCACTCCAGACTCGAGGATGGCTGGCTCTATGATGCGGATGGGAACATCCTGTTTTGGCTTCCACCTACAAACAGAAAAGGACCATACTGCCCTCGGACAAGACTTATCATTGCTGCTCGAGCTACTCAGATTGATCTTAGCCGGTTTATGCATGGCGAGCATTGGACAGAAATTTGCTCCTCAATTACAAAAATGCTCCCGCCCCGACCCGCTCGATCCGATCCAACTAGTGGCGATGGTCCTTCGACCTCTGATTTTGGTGTTTGCCCTGTTGGGTCATGGGCATCGCTGCTTTTGAGCCACACCATCACGGCGGACGCGACGTTAGCAGCGTCGAGAGCGTCGCCGAGCTCGTGATCCCCACTGGCAGTCCGACGCTAACCACCTTCACATTTATCACGTCAAATCTAAGCCGTCAAGACTCGTTCACTTCCGCATCATGTCGCCCCTCGAGGGGTGGAGATCGATCTTTTGAGAAAGGCGCCCGAGGAGGCGTAGCCCCTTATGTCGGGCAAGTCTTCTCTTGACACGCTATGGGTTGGTCCTCGTCCCCATTCCCATGCATTCCAGACAAACGACAGACATACCACGGCCTGAAAAACGTACGTGCCAATGAGCCATCACCCTGCGCTACCCATCGAACGCGCTCTATAATGTAATGTTACTCTGGACAAACATATTTGTGTGCGCAGCGCATGCAAAGGTTAAATAAATGTTATATGACTGGAACTTCTAATGTAGATGTAGATTTAAACTTGTGGTAAAGTCCTATTTTGAAAATCGGTTGTCTGCCACGACTCCACCCCCAACTTGTTCGACTATAGTTTAAATTAGTCCACGCAGAGAGAGCGAGGAGAGAAACGCACGTCGCGTACGAGAGGCCCTCGTGCATCACCACCTTCTTCCTCCGAGATGGTCGAGAGATCCGAAGGACGTGCGAATCGAAGGGAGAGAGCGGGGAGTTCAATGTGTGTCGTGTTGTCTTCGAGCACGCGCGAGGTGGCGTTTCGAATGTTGAGTCTTGTTTCGCATCAGGATGAGGGCGTGAGTTGGTCAAGGGAATGGGAGTGACTTACGAAGCAAGGAACGAGTTAGAATACACTAAGTAAGGAAGAACATTAAGTGAAACGAGGGGATCTATAAGAGGGAAACGCACGTCTAGTTTGGATGAGAATGGCACTCAAAAACGCGAGGCTGTTTGGTTCCGACAATGTCTATTGGGGTGTCACACGAAGTTTGCGGTGCATGTGTGGCCGTAACGTACGAGCAAGAGCGCGATCAAGTCTATCAACCTATTCTCGCGTCAGCCTCGATCATTCACCTACAAACGACAAAAAAACTCACGACGTCAACGCGCCGGTGGAGACGCAAAACACAAGCAGACGATTCAACAGCACGTCGATCCGCCGCCTCGGATGTGAAGGGGGTGCCCACGACTTGAATTTCATCAGATGGTAGGCCATTGTGCATGCTGAGAAGGTGTCGCCGATGATGAAGAGCATGTTTCCGACGATGAGGAGCGTTTTGGAGCTGACCAGAAAGTCATCCCAGGTTGGTTCTTGAATGCTGGGAGATGATGAGGGAGGGGCGGAGGGGATGGGTGGATGGCCGTACCTCCTGACGCTAGAGATGATGCTTATGGCTGGGAAGCTCTGGGGGATTAGTATGGTCGGACCGCTTTAGTGCCACGTTGATGTGCTTGCCTGTTCGTGATATAGAGATTGCAGCCTGTTCAAGATTCGGGAGTCAAGTAGGATCTCGGAAACAGTTTTGAGGGAACAACATGCCATGAAAACAGCCATCCATGTACTCTGTGTGACTAAACAAGTGCATGAGAGATGAGATAAGAGAATGAACCGGGTGGAACAAACATAGCCATATTCGCCAGGTAAAATAGCTGTGGGAAATCAAGGTATATACGACCCACATCATGGAAAGTGGATCTGCGCTCACAGGTAAACATAGAAATCGATGAGAAGCTTCAAAATGTCAGCGCTGTAGAGCAATACCGAACTGATGGACGGTGCTCACACCGAGGATATATGTCGACTTTTGCCGAATGAGCGACACGTACCCAAAGAAACGATCAAAAACTCACCATAAATGGCCTTCGTTAAAAACGAAAGAAAGAAAGTGTCAAATGCCATACAGCATCAGGTCAAGACACGAACCAGGTCGATAAATTCAACATTGTCAAGTCGCCATAATGCGCGATCAAATAATCGTCAATGACCCACATGGTCATCGCCGCATGAGCAGTGTCAAGCATCCTGATGAGTCGCGAGCCTATCAGTGGATCTTTGGTTGGCAACGAAGAAGACAGTTCCCACACTAGTAACGCAACCTAAGTTGGAGGTGAAGTTAACAACCGAACAAGCATGCCCGACGAATGGCTCCCGATAATTGAACGGGATCGACATACCATCACTTTCAACCTCCCTGTGTCGTGCTCGCGGTACGTTCGAATGTAAAAGAAAGTTTGCATGCAAGTAACCCCGTATAGACTAGAGCCGACCAATCCCCGAAACGAAAAGAAGGGCATTGTGTGAGAATAGCATGGCTGCGGGTGGAACAAAAGGAACGTGAACTTGCACTAGACCGAGGAACGTGCCGATGAGAGGGCCTCTAGCGAGAGAAACCGCAGACACATTCAGTGAAGGCATGGGTAGAGCGTCGAGGAGCTTCAAGGCTTAGCTTGGTATGGCCAGGTAGGCTGCTCAAGCATGCAGTGCGACGAAGATGAACCCCCACACCTATACAATGCAATCCCTGTGCATGTGGTATGGGGTAAAAGGAGTGCTGCACACGGACCTTGAAATAGTCGGTTCCTGGTCAGATGAATTCATCCACGGAGGCCGACGATTGGCGCCCATGATGCGGCTGTGTCGTCAAAAGGCCCTACGACGGATCCACAAAATATTAAGGAGACAGACCGGCTTCATGAATCGTCGCCGTGAAATTCAAGCTTATCTTGTGGCCCTTGAATAAAGAACAAAGATTGTTCCAAAAGAAAACGGGGCGGTGCATGATGGGTTAGATTCTGGAACATGCCAGTGAAAGTTGTGCCGAGGAGGCTCCAGAAAAGAAACAAGTCCACAATTTGTCTATCAAGCTCACTTATTCCCTGGTCATTGACTTCGCATGACCCACCAAGAATAATAGTTGCTGGAAATGATGGGTTGCTTCCACAGACCAGCGGCCACACCGCCGCCGTTCGATTTCTCGCTCGACTCGGTTCGACTCGTCGCTGCATTGCCCTACACAGAACCATAGAAAAACTGAGTGGAACATCACAGCTCGCAAGCCAGCACGAACTCATGATCTGAGAAAAACCAAGTGGTCGCAGCGAAATAGTTGTTCGATTACGGCGTCCTATCTGAACTTCCACTGGCAAATGCCAACATTCACGCATAATGTCATGTAGGGTTCAAGATCAATTTCCAACGTTCACTCGTCTACACCCCACATTGCAACCAGAAATTTACATCGATAGCGCTGCACTCGATTCGTAGAATCGCGATCGACTCCGAAACGCGCACGCGTAAATACTACTGACCGAAACAATTCCCACGTTTTCGGGTACAACCCATCATCATGACTCGGACTCGATGTCCTTGCTGGTCGAGCTCTCGTCCGAACAGGCTTGGAACAGTTGAACGCAGCGATCATCGATGCCGAAGATATGGAAGCCGCGAAGAGATGTTTTTTACTTCCTTCCTCTCACGTTTACTTATTAACTGACACTGTTTTGCCTCGAGTACCAATTGCATGATGTGCGTGATCACTCATATCGAGTGCGATGTCGCATTCGAACACTTTCATTCATCTCATGTCGTCATTTGCATCACCGAAAAGCACAATGGTGAGATATCACGCTTAGACGACCTCGTCACCGCCGTGCGCTTCAACTCAACACTTTACGTGGTCCAGGCAAGTACATGACATGCTATCATAATCGCGTCACCACTGATGACTCCACCAAGCATGAATGCACCTTTTACTTGGGAACTGGCACATGGTGTCCAATGAGTACGAGCGTGCAATACAGTCGTTTGAGCACGCACGAGCCCAACTGAGTGACCGTCCTACTGTCCATGGTCAATTATGAGGTCGGACACATCACCGTCTGGTTCACTCGTGAGCCACTAATTAACGTGTTCTCGAAAACGTCACACAGATTTCATGCAACGATGCCTCTCCACCCACGAAATTAATGGCGACCCACACCCGAATGGGGTCCTGCGATGATAATGTGCCCACGTCGAGTACGACCTCCCGACCACGCCGCCGTTGAGAGAGTGGACCAGATTGAAACTACAAATTCAACGATCATGGAACGATGTCTTGACTGTTTCTGTTGGTAGTTGGTGCAAGTATCCATATGCTAGCATTCCCATCCGTTGTTATCCTGATACTTTACTTATCTGCAGTTTGTGTCTCCGAATTTATTATCTATTGTGTCATATGTGAATGTCTGGGTACGATCGATCATATAACGGATGCAGTTACGCGTCTCCACCAAATGAGTAGCGAATTAGATTCTCGGTGAGTGATAATGTATACAATACAAGCCACTTCTATTTTGCTTCCCTATGAATCCCTACTAGACTTCAAATCCTGATGTCGCCGGAGCTAGAACACCTTCGGGATTTTGCAATGAATTCCGGGTAGTGCCATCTCTCATTACGCAGTTGTGTTATCGCTGAATCATACCATACCACAAGGGCTGTTTGTAATGTGAAGCAAGGCATGCCCTGGTAGCGTTCTGCCAACCGAACCGGATAACTACGAAAACAAAGTTGAACTCGTCCAGCTTCGCCTGTGCTTATGGGGACTCTTCAGGTAATCGGCTCGTTCCATTATCTCCATTTGTTTACGAGGGAGCATACAACTTTACGTGGTGCAAAATATTATATCGGTGCAGTGGATATGTTCGAGACTATGCTTTTGAAGATGCCGCAGTTGTCTGATATAGAGACTCACGGTGAGATGCATCATGCTAATGTTAATATCTACCTATTGGTGGTTTTTGCATAGCGGTCTCGTCGATATATCACGCCAGCCCAAACGAAAGCAACGAGTCGCGAATTTGTTGATAAAACCATTCGGGATTACCCACTGGTGCTCATTGATTCCCATGATGGCCGTCTTGTCGACATGTCTTTAAGCATCCTCATTCAAATCACAACCCGTCTTCAAGGAGTCGATCTCTTTGACGATTAAAGATGTTGATCATCATCGGATCGAGAACAAGGTTGCGCAGTACTTATGCTGGGAGAATTGCCATTACTGCCTGGCACCTGTGGTACTTCAACCGCTCCGCAAAAAATACAAGTGGGACGATTTGGTTTGGGCTCCCATTCGTCAGACGGTCCAATACAGCCTACCGAGGTACACATCCTTGCTCCAATTCGTTCATTGCTCAGGATTTATGACCTGAGAACAACCAAGGTTCACAAGCTAACACGGTGGTCGAAACCCTTCCGTCTGTCAAAACAAGGGTTTTGACGGGATGAGTCGGTTACCATCATAGATGTATTGAAGATGCTCGTGCGCAACGATATAAAAACCTTGCGTCATTCCAATTATCCGATGGCGTGATCGCTCGCAATTGGCATAGATATATATTCACGATTTTTTACAGAAGTCCCTCCACAACCGTTCCCTTTCCCCACCTGGTGAGCTAGGCCCAATAGATGGGGTCTTCCCCTCCTTGTGGAGTCGGTGTTCATTCCTTGTCTACTAGTCTACACTTGGCCGGTCTAAACAACACCGAAGGGCGGCCGTTCGGGTTGTTTGAGGGAGGCTCGAAACAACGTGGCTTCTTCCTCATGTCGGAGACGGATGCCAGGTAAGGTTGCCAAGTGGATTCTAGTAGGTCCAGCTTCACTCTTTATGCTGAATCATCGCGCGCAGCCCAGCCGATGTCATGCGGCCAGTTCATAGTAAGTGTCAAGCAAGATTTATGTGAGATTCAACGGCGTGAACGAAAGACTTAAAGAATGTAACCGCGTACACGCTGTGCATGAGAAACGGCCTTGGAATCCAGATGCCAGCAGCACTTAACAGTCACCATATAGGTACGGGGAAATTCGTAATGACTAATGACCATCCATATTGTCAGCGGCCACAACCAATCCACTAGAATGCATGCCAAGTCCAAATGCCGGATATTAAACACTCGAATTCTTACGAGGACCATGTAAAGGATTTGTGTTCAACATTGTTCATGTCTTAACCCAATCTCTTCCATGCGACGGGAGGACCAGTCGATTTCGAACACCAAAAACCGAGTGCAATTCCAAAACTAGACTAGATGTATTTTTTTTTCGACAAAATTACCAGCCCACTAATGACTTTCAACGAACGCAACCAACTTCTCTCCAATCGCAGCTCAGAGGACAATGTTGATGGGAGAGCAGTTAATACCGATAAGGTCGTTCTAAAAGAATGAGACACTTCATTATATAGCCAACGAGAACACGTACAAAGGTGTTGCTGTTGCAGCAGACAGGCTGTTGTTGAGCGCTGCAAGTGCCCAATACGCCGACAACCCCACCCGAGCAGTCAGAGAACGAGCTGCCACTGCTGAGGAGGTCGGCAAGGATGCTGAGCAAGTCGCTGCTGCTGCCGTACTTGGCCACCATGTCACCCTCCTACATGACAAAAAAAAACATGTCAACTCCAATTAAATAGCGCAATGAAGGATGGATGGACTGACGGTGGTCGAAGTGCAGCATTGGGCGGGGCCGGTAGCACACTCGCCAGAGTTGCCACGGACCTCGAGAGTCGCAGCAGAGGCAAGGAGAGCGAGGGGAAGCAGAGCAACAACACGAGTGAACATTGTAGTGAGAGGCTGGTAGTGGTCTACGAAGAGAGTAGATGAGATGTGGAAGTAGTGAACCTGCTGCTCAATGGTGTTTTCCTGCCCTTTTTATACCTCGAGAGCAAGCCCGTTTAGAGAGATTACGTCCGCTCGCTCCAAGGCAACGAAGTGCACTAAGAGGACATGCGGGTATCGTGACTTTGCTTGTGGAGTCATGAAAAAAAAAAAGAATAAGTAATTACGTTCCCGCCCTGGACCTAACTTTGTTGTTCGGCTCGGGTGTTCGCCGCTAGTACTGGCAGTGCACCTCTTCTAATGAATACGGTTAAGATATAACGATATAAGTTAGGTGATGCAGTCGTTCTGAACAAAAAAAAATAGCATTATCCGAGAATTGGCAATGCCAATCATATCATGCGTCGTGCACGCACCAACAGAGTTAATCGAGAAAATACACCGTGATAATTCCGACGCGCTTCAAAGTAACCCCGGGACTCATCCATTTTGTTTACTGTAACTGAAGAGTTAAGTGAACAATGAGTTTACACATCTTTTGGTTCGAGTCTGAATCTGTTGTCCCGCGCGACATTGAATCCATCATCTGGTTTTATCAGTGAGTCGCCCGTGTTGCCTAATTAGTACCTGCCGCCGATCGCAGATTCCTTGCTCAAGATGAAACTTGTCTGGACTCTGGAGAGCGCCTGGGCACGAGCGGTAGCTGCGGTACGCCGCCATGCCGTGAGAAGAGGGATGTTTATCTGAGTGTGTCACACCCGAGAGTCACGGTACTAGTACGCCGACGGATCATAATATCATCATAATCGGTGAGGCGGGCTGGCAGTGTACAATGTGTAGGTGATCGGCAACTTCATTCATGATGCAGCCCTACCAACCAGAAGCTCCACCTTCATACGATCATGCATCACCAATGCGTTACCCCCATTTGACTCATGAGAAAGCCAGGATGCGGGAAATAACGCCTACGAGTGATTGAAGTTCATTGAACGGCCGCATCATGATGGTAATTTTTGAAAACCGTGGGTCTCTATCTAGTTCAAGTTTGATTAAATAGGAACGAATCGCTAAAGACGCGGGTATACATATTTTGCGATCCGTCGCCCGGTGACCTCGATGGCATCAATGTGATATAGCATAACATTCGTAAATTATCGATCAACAATAGCTGCACGTGCCCCTTTGTTGTGGTTGGACCCTACGGCATTCACGAACTTGAACGGCCTGAGTCCTTTGTCATCTGTCGGATGGCCTAGTTGATCCCCGTCCTTCCTTCCCTAACATTGCGCTTCTCATATTCTATGTATGCTCAGTAATCTCTACTGATCCTGACGCCCTTACCGACATGCGCAACGGATGAGATGTCTTGTCTTTGAGGTCATACCCTAACTAGGTGCGTTCGGACTCAGAAGGTGAGTTTCGCCAACGGAAAGTTGGCCGACTCAATATACCGATAACGAGCGGGTATGAACACCGTTCATATCATATATTCGAAGACTAACTGTCTATGATGCTCATGAGCTGTTTCTCGCGGTCGAAGATAGTACTGGGTTTGATGAGATCGCGTGTATGTTTTGAACCACAAGCTTTCTGGACGACGGACACAACCCCAAGTGGCCGCGTATAGTTTGGCATTGATACAGCGTTGAACTTGTGAGCAAGTTCACATCCTTCGGGAATCAACGATACTGCATACGAATCTAGTGGCATTCAGCGCAACCCATCATAATTAGTACGGAAGTGGTACGATACCAAAGCTTGGATTGGAATGCTTACAGTGGTCTCGGTATGAGAATCGCGCAAGGTCTTCGAGAACACCTTTCGAACACGTCACTCCATGATGTAGAGTGAAAGGTACAAGCTTCGGATAAATTAGACGAACCTGGAGAAAAACATCTGCGAGCGACCGTCCGTAGCTAAGAATAGCCGACGTTCCAAAGGGCTTCCACCGAATCGCAATCGTTTATGTTTGGTGGTCTGTTCCGATATTGAGGGAGAGCGCCTGAGCCCCGCATCGTCAGCGAGCGAAGAAGATTAAACTCATAAAACAGATTTCTTCGTTTCGTGGGTCTAGGATACTATCTACGGTGATTGCAGAAGTGTGAAAAAATTGCACTGGATCCCGTTTTCGTTGGGCGTGCTGTCCTTGTGACCAACCTGGGGCCTGCCCAGGTCCGAATGGGTCG
Organism: Aureoboletus auriporus; assembly: GCA_038089615.1. Taxonomy (NCBI): domain Eukaryota; kingdom Fungi; phylum Basidiomycota; class Agaricomycetes; order Boletales; family Boletaceae; genus Aureoboletus; species Aureoboletus auriporus. The sequence continues at coordinate 33,352 of JBBPLF010000227.1, forward strand.
GTGGTGAGGTCAAGAGGAATCATCACGACCGTTATGTTTCGGGTCAGCTGTGCTGTGCCGGTGATAAGTGGCAGTGCTGTGTGAAATGCTTAGTCAGCAATACAAGAACATTCAAAGAGACTCGCGATGTCGACAGGTCGAAAAGGAGGCGAAAAAATCGCGGAAAGATGCTGAGAAAAGGGCAACGTCGATGTGAAACATTCCTTTTTTGGCATTCTCCAACGCAACACCGTCTCCTCCTCGTTCCCTTCAATTTCCTCTTTGCCACGTACACAACATGGCAGACGACGTTGAGATGCTCGATGTGAATCACAACATAGATGTCCTTTCTCCACGATCGCCTTCTGACCTTCCCCTCTCCTCCCGCTCAAGCCACAACTCCGCAATCTCTGTTCCCAGCGACCTTATCGTGCACAGCAGTCGCGACAACTCTCTCGGTCCGCCCTCTGGCAACGATGGGCGCACCGATGCCAAACCACCCCCGTCCAAGAAGATGAAATATTCCCCGTCCGACTCAAAACCTCCCTCAACTGCGGGCACAGGACCGAAGCCAAAGTCGTCGAAACACGCCCGGCCACACTCTCGTTCTCCAACTCCCCCTCCCCCTCCCCCTCCACAACCACTCAACACAATTAGACTCGATATCAGGCTTGGTGGCCCTGAAAAATACGAAGTTGATATCGCCGCCCTTGCCAGGGCCTCTGGTCAGCGACCCCCAACTCCTCCGCCTCCTAAGCAAGACATCAGCGAAAGCGAAGGTGAAGGCGAAGGCGATGACCAACTAAAGTCCAAACGAAAAAAGGTACACCACGCCTCGCCAACGATCCCTCATCTTACTAGTGCTAGGTTTTTAGAAGAAACATACCACTTCCGAATACTATGACGTTACAGACCCGTTTATTGACGACACTGAGCTCAACGTTGACAACCGGACCCACTTTGCTCAAACTAAACAACAGGGTTTCTATGTGTCAAGTGGCGAGGTTGCCCTTATGAAGGACATGTCAGACCCTCCTTCCTAACGTACTGATCTATACCACTCACAACCCCTATAGTAGCACTCCCAAGAAACCGAAGTCCAGGAAGCAAGCAGCCGAGCCTGGGCCCAGCAAGCAGGAAGAAGGCACCAAGGAACATCCTATCAGTCTGCTTGCTGACGAAAAGGTTACCAAGAAGCGGAAAAATTACACCATCGTTGAGGAGAATGGCAAGTGGAGAAGACTTGTCAACTTGGTATGGATTGTTCTTCAGCTCAACCCATAATATCACTCTGACTGTTCCATTTAGCGCGATTTCCACCCTGAAATCCAAGCTGCTTTTGAGGAACTAAAGAACGCCATTTCGCAAGGTCAGTCAAGTGTTGACCATCACCAGCCTGTCATTCATGTGTTTGCAGAAACATGGGATGTCAAGACCAAATTTCCAGTATCGCTCAAGCCCATCCTTGCCGACTTTGCGCTCAAGGCTATAAGGCTCGGAGAGTATGACGACGATTTTTTCAGCCTCATGCCCATCTTGTTCCCCTACAACAAGTATACAATGACTGTTGGTCTCATATCATTGGCCGTCGGACCCAGAATGGCTGACCTATCCTTCAGAAACTCGTCAAGAGGACCATATTCCATGATCACCTCAAAATTTTGACGGATCGGCAAGATGAATTACTTGAACAACTTGCAACATTGACAAAGGATGGATTTCCTAAAGCTAGAGAAGAGTGGGAGAAGAGCGTCACTGCGTGGGGTATGCTTGTTCTCTCTGTCTCATCACCAAGCGCTAATTTCAAATTGGCCAGAGAAACGGCAAGGAAAAGCAAAGATGGCACCGGAAAGTGGTTCTGTCTCGACTCCGACAGCGGGTGAACCCCATACGGAGGAAGGTGGTCCTGCCAGTGGAGCGGATGGAGAGAGTGCTTCTGCAACAGCCAAACACGACGCAACAAGAGATGCTCACCCTCCGGCTCAAAAGTATCGCCTGACGGAGGCCATGAAATCGATAATATGGCAACTTGTGAGGTTGAGCAACGAATGCTGTCGGTTGGAGAACGAGAAACAGTTTGTTTCCCTTCCTTGACTTGACAATGTCATCCATCCGTGACCGCGTGTTCTACAGTGAATTGGAAGGCCATAACGCACAAGTCAGCGAGCAAGGGACACGCAAGGTGCTTTATCAGAAAGTGAGCGGAAGGGCCCTTATGTCTGCGTGCAAGCTCAAAGATGTTGTTGCTCTAGATTGTTGCTGCCTTTCCAACTGGTTGGCTCAATTCGGGCCAGATATCGAGAGAAGGTATGGATGGAGATTTTTTCGTTGGCTTCGTCCGTTCATTCCTCTTTGTATTAGTGAGTGCGATGAAGAAGAAACGCGAGAAGGAGCAAGAAGGCTGAGGCATGCCACCATTCATCATGGTAACGATATCCATCACCTAACTTGAATGGAGCATTATATTTTCTGTTGCTTGTTCGATTCGCTCTTCAATTTGGTCGTTTTTTTGTTTCGATTCGAGTATATTATCTGCGCTTATTGTTTACACTTTAGCTTCCTTTTATTATCCTTTTTTTTTGTAGAATTAAGGAGTCGACTGTGCGCCGCAGGGACATGATTATTATTTCGTAGTAGATAGTAGTACGGACGTGCGGACTTTTCGGATCAACGCAGAATGATCGTGACGCGTTGCACTTGATGCACGGAGGTTGAGTGGAGCCGAATCGGCTGCTACATAGGGCAAAGGAGAGGGATCCACGGTCAAGTGACGCCGACCGGACTCGCGTCGCGTTTACGTGTGTGTAATTGTCAGACGAAGTCGTTCCATTCCGACTTATTAATTCCAATTATAACGTGCACTCCAGATCAATTCAGCAGTCTAAATTCCAATCTCACAAAAAGAAAAAAATTTGCGTGTGGCAGAGGAAGTAACTTGATGTTTTGTAAATAGGATAAGTAAGTTTCGGGCTGCCAGTGATTGGATGTACCTGAATGTATTTTTCAAATTTTTCGAGCCGGGGTCTAGATTTCGGCTCGTCAGTGGAGCACTCCGAGTCGTATATCAGCATCCGCCCCGGGTCAGACCGATCGACGGCCCTTTGGGGATCGCGCCAATCATCATGGATACATTGTTTTTTTAGTATATCAGTAGGAACATAATCGTAATTCCATGGTAACGGTGGCAAGAATGAACACGTATTATTGTAACCCACTGGCATCGCCCCTCCGCCGAACTGGGAGAGAAGACGAGTCAGACTCGGACCACCGAACTTTACTCACGTATCAAATCACAAGGGACCGATGTGTAAGATTTGAACGGTAATTTCCACTTTCAGTACTGGCATTCTCTGACAGCTACTTATCCGTACCCTGTGGATATCAATTCTCTTCATTAAAGATACTATGTACTTACCTGGCCACCGATCGGGCATGCGAATGCCATTGTCCGGTCCGTCCTACCTGTCGCTTTTGGTAGCCATTTGTGCGGACATTGAGGCGCGTTCAAGACGGACTTACTACTAGACTCACGTTCGTGCCGTGAGGCCTATTTCCATTTTGGACTTCTACTACTAGTACTCAGATCATTCATCGAAGGTCTAGAACCGTGCCGTTACTTAACCTGCCAGGAGTGGTTACTAATCGAGGAACAAGAACGGAAATCAATCAGGCACTCCACGAACGTTGGACGCTCAAACGGCGCCGAGAGTAAGAGTATCGGATATGGATATATCATGATGTTGTTGAAAGTCTTGGTACTTTCAAGCGGTACGAATTACAGGGCTGCTGAGAAGAAATTCAGAATGAAACAGGTGAATTCCAAATTGAAGTCGACTCGTCACGGAACTTGAAGTTGATCGCCTGATCAGTGACGCGCCGTACTCAATATGGATGACTTGCACACGAAACAGAGAGTAAAAAAGAGTCGGCGTACGTTCGTTTGGAAGGTGTCACAGATCGTAAGTGTGTATGTAAGAAGGTTGAATGAATTCACGCTGCGAGTGCGAGTGGTGACACACAAGGCTTGCAGCAAGGTTTGAGTTTCAACGATTGGGTTTGCATGTCGGGTATATGGCCGCGGCCCGTAGACTGCGGGCCAGGCAGTGCGTGCATGGCATGAGGCGTGTCAAGGAATCGAAGAGAATGTCTGTCTCGGGTATTCCGCTGATACGGTCTGATGTCGAGAACGAGAACTTTGCAGCTCGTGGCAACTAAATTGCCAAATATAGCATCATTTTCCTGCGGCCACTCGATGGGTCTTCGGAGTCAGCTTTCGCGATCACACCCGATTCGCATGAAGTTCAGTATTTTTCTCTCTCAAGGTTTGGCGCGCACAGTTGGCAGGATGTTCCTCTGCAATTTCAGTTTGATGTTTCATTGGTGTACGATGCTGCTCATCATTTTTTCCAGACCATGATCGTTCTAAATTTCCAATATGCTACCACCAAGCTACTTCGATGGGCGTCTAGAACAATCAAATCACTCGTGGGCCGTTCCTTTCAAACCGGTGCCGCGAAATGCTCTCGAACGGCGTAAAGCCAACTGATACCAGAATCTACAGATCGGCGGCGTGAGGGCCTCCCTGTGACAATGACCAGCGTGTGCGTATGAAAGACCGGCAACAATGAGTAAAGCAAAGTACCAAGTTTCGTTGCCTACTCGTTCCAGTCGTGCATATCCTTAATACACCCATCGAGATAAGCTTGCGCGGTTCCTTGTTCTGCTGCCTTTGGCACTCCTCATCTCTGCTTCGCACTTCGTGGCCATAGTCTGTGCGACATCGATAATGAATTTTTATCGCTAATGAAGCGAACGACTTTCTGCTTACCTTGGACACCGTGACTGTCGCTGCGGGGGTTGGAGGCCTTGTTGGTTCCACCTGCAGTCCTTTGACGGTGATTGGCACGGGCAGCGGTTGCAATACCCAACAGTAGCTTGTCTGTTGTACGCACAGCGAATATGTACTGATTTCTTTGCACTATGGATTCTACTCTGTGCTCTGACACGTTTTCTAGAACGGCCTTATCAACTTTCGGTGCTTGCCCATATACATCAACATCGACCTTTGAAATTTGATTGTTGAATGAGCAGGAACGCATCACTTCAGGTTCGAGTTAATTCACGACGGGTGGGATATTTTTTCTACTTGGTTGATAGAACGCTTATTATACTCAACGTTCTTTTCGTTCCTTGGGTATGCTATACCTCTCACTGTATGGTGCTGTTTTGAAATGGTTTGTACAACTTGAACTTGAATTTTGATCTCCGTAACCGCTGCAACATTGTAGGAGAGGATGCCGTATTCTTGACGGCGATGTCATCTTGTGCTGAAACATTGTTGTTGGGCCGCAGCTAAGATCATGTGTCAAGATTTTAATCTACCGCTTTGATCCGCTCAACTACCATGACCGACTCGCAGGTTGTCGGGCACTGCGAGCGGCCCACTACTAATCGTGATAGTTACAAGACCTGCTCCTCATATTTATCCAATTCTGTTATATGATCATTGCACAGGTTTGGTTCTCGTGTTCCATTCCGCGGTCGGTCAGGGTTCAACTTGTGCCTTCCACCGTGTGGTCGTGAACTTCCACACAATGTTTACCCGATCCCGCTTGGCGGGGAGGGAATGTTGTGTCTAGAGCGGGAACGTACGTATTTTTTTTTTCTTGACACAGTGAAAACGTATTCCCAACGCTAGCAACGTAATCCATCCAGGCGGCGTGGTATAAAGAGAGGGAGAAGACACCAATGAGTAGCAGGTTCACCACTCCTACTTCTTACCTGTTCTCCTCAGTAGACCACCACCGGCCTATCCCTAAAATGTTCGCTCGTGTCTTTGCTCTGCTCCCCCTCGTTCTCCTGGTCTCTGCCTCGAAGGCTCGCCTTGAGGCGCGTCAGAGCGAATGCTCTACCGGTGCTGCTACATGCTGCACCGAGACCACCGTCAGTTTTTCGTTCTTTGTCCCGTTAAATTGGGGCTAATATGCTTTTGTCTCCCTTATGTAGGCGGGTTCTTTGCGCCAGACGCACAGCGACAACAATGTCGTGCTTGACCTGCTTGCTGGGCTTCTCGACAGCGAAACCGCGTACTCTGACTGCTCGGGTGGCCTCATTGGCGTGTTGGATGGCTGCAGTGCTCAACAACAGCCAGTCTGCTGCAACGACAACCAAGTTGTACGTACACTCTTGCTGATTCTCTACGTGAGCGGTTTTCGCCTACGCATTTTTTTTAGGACGCTCTTGTCAGCGTTACCTGCTCTCCCATCAACATCATCCTTTGAGGCATGATTGGAGACGTGACAGCTGGGTTTCATAAGGGTCATTAGCGGGGTAATCTTGTCGGACCATAATACATCATTGGTCTCGTTTTCTAGTAATTACAATTGGACTTTGGTGTTTATCTAAAATTAAAATTGGGCGAACCTCGCGTCGAGTTGAAGTTTAGTCAGGGATTGTTCCTCTCGCCGAATAATGATGCGCCGGGCCTCTTGGATGATAGATGAGTAACGCATTGTTAATAGCAGTGTCCTCGGCCCATCAATTGCAGCTCTATCATTGGTAACGCTGATATTCGAAGCAATCGGGTGTGTGTGGGATTGGATGGAGTGGTTTAAATCTCGCGTAACTGGTTGTTCGTGCAAAAACGATAGCAGCTCACCAGTCTCTTGCTAGTTACTTAATCAGAGCGTGGTTTTCGTTCTTAAATCGGCGAATGACCAGGGTGAGCTGCTGAATTGGTGGAATCCATGCAAGATCTGTTTCTTGTTATGATCGTGATTTGATGACTTGAGTTAACCTTCATTCGCGTGTGCTCATGTTGCCTTACCGAGTCGGAAATTGAACGGCTTTCTGAGATGCCGTCGAGCTAGAAACTCTTTGTGATCAGTGTACAGAAGTTGGAGCAGGAGTCGCCTACTTCCAGCCGAGTTCTCTGGCGTCCAGACAAATTAAAACAGTCCCACCACCGTGGTATCGTCTTGATCTATACGATACCCTTGGCGCTGGGGGAGATCTTAGGATGAACTTCTCACTAGCACCCGTGCTGGCACGCACCAGAGCCAATAATACATGACCATACCTACAGACAACTTGGGAAGGTTTTCCTGGCCATTAGCCAAGATGGCACCTTAACTTTTGTTTCGTTTGGAAGTAGACTTTACCCCTCGTTCATTTGTGGGATGGGTCCATTGCGAGGTAGTACTCACTAGCAGGTGCCCTGCCGGGCCACCTTTGAAATTCGAAGCGAGCATATGAAAGGGTCGCTTTTGGACGCATACTAGTGGTCCCTCACATTATGTCGACCGTGACGGAGTGGAAACTAGCTTGAACATTAACGTTCAACTTGCGTTTCAACTGCAATATCCAGCCCGACGGATTCATCATATGATTGTGCCAGTGGTATCAGAGTTGCTACGTACTTTGTGCATTGGCCCATGCATGAAAGTGGCACACTAAGAATTCAATGTTTTTCACCACTTACCTCGACTTCCGACAGTAACGTGAGTCGCTGCGTGAACGTGGGTGTGCTGTCAGAGAAGTAGCAATGGTTTACAATCCGGGAGAAGAGTTACGGCAGAGCGCGCGCTGGCACGGTATGTTTTCCCAGTGAGCTGGATCCCTGTGCATCATAAATCTGAGAGAATGCACGTTATTGTCTATCGTTAGTAGTAGTAGTTACTTAAACTGCCGTACTTGCGGGGACGTGTGCACTACAAACGGAACCGGAAATCTGGATACATGGTCAACTTGAAGCGAGTTATGCTGGAAGATTCCGTGCGCGGTAAATGGAGGCGGGTGGTTCTGTTGTCGGTGATCAATATCTTAAAGTCTTGAAGTTCGGTCCGAGTCAGTGTCAGTGCGGCATGCTCGAATTCCGAGTCCGACTCGGAGCCCGATTTATGTTGTCGTTCGGTTTGAGTGTCACGACATTGGAGGGTGCACAGCGCACGGGGATATCTAGTATTATCTATTATTACACCTAGCACCCATTGTTTTATTTCCTTAGCGAGCGCCGAGTGCTCGTGTACTAATCATACGACTATGATCATAACAATATGATAGTATGATATCGTTCACTTGACCTCCGGATGAGGATCCTCCGACTCTAAGACGGCGATCGACTTCCGAGTCTCCATCTAGGATGCCGTTTGCATTCATCGGCGGAATCATCGCGGAGTCACTGTGGATCCTAAGGACTGGCGCTCCAGATCGACCACTGGCAACGAAGAGGAAGATCAAGGCGGAGTAGTCACTCAGGCTCGTGTTGGAAGAGCAACGATGGAGATAAAAGTTCTGCTAGCACTGCCACCTTCCCATATCCGATGCACGCTGAAATTGAAAGATCAAACGAATATTCCGGCAAAACTTAGAGCCACGAATGGCTTCTGGAATGAATCAATATACCAGACTCGGAGACTCATAGGTGGGTGCAACGTTTGATTGATTACGATGGAGGCCTCACACAACTATTGCTGTATCATGATTAATATCAACCGTTTACCTACAGCAATCTCACCATGCGAGGTTTTTATGCGGTCCTGAGTTAAAATTGGCTGTATCCGAATGAAAGTTGAGCGCACAAAGTAAGTACTTGCTTACCGTACTAGTAGAGTGCCACCATTTACATTGTTGCGAAAACAACAAAGTTAAACGAAGACGCGTTGCTATCGCACATATAAGATCAAGTGACTCCACACTGACATCCGAGTCTTTGTAGTATAAAGTCGATTGTCACAGCGCTTATGTTGTGAATGAGATCCCTTGCAATTTTTCAAAAAGGTGATTTAGGGATGCAATTTGGAGGACACCTCTGAATTGAATTTTCCGGGAGTCCAAGTGTCCGGAAGTCCGAGTTGCGCAGCCACACATTCAAACGGAGGTTGAACAAGCGTGAAGCCGCTCGGCCCAAGTGTCACATGCGACGTTTTCGTGCTAAGGCCAAAGGCACCCGGTCACTGGTCATGGATCTAGCAACGCTTTCCGCACATATCGCAGCCAATCCTTCGCTGCATTCCATCCCCTTTCACTCACTTCTCTTGTTCCTTGCTACTGCTGCTGCCATCAAGGACAATATCACTCTAATCCAACCGTCTGACCATTCCTCCAATGCACCGGATACCCTTCCATGTTCTGTCCAGGCCTTCCTCTCAAACGCATGTGGACTGTCCATGGATACTGTTGTCAAGTGTTGGTCAGCCTTCAAGGATGTCGTGTGG
>JBBPLF010000228.1:0-42365 GCA_038089615.1 Aureoboletus auriporus
TCCGAGAATGCCACCGCCCTCGCCAATTTTATCTTTAAGGACATCCTCTGTCGTTGGGGACCTCTATCTGAGATCATTATCGACAATGTGCCAGCTTTTGTGCAGGTGCTCGATATCCTTTCTTTGTGTTATCATATCCACCATATTTGCATCTTCCCCTACAATTCGCAGGTGAATGGTGTGGTCAAACGATGTCATCTTGATGTCTGGGAGGCCATCATCAAAACTACCCAGGGGGAGGAATCGCATTGGCTGTGCGTAGCTCATTCTGTCTTTTGGGCAGAAAGAGTAACAATCATTAAATCTGTTGGGTTCTTGCCGTACTTCATGGTACATGGCATTGAACCTCTTTTTTCTTTTGACCTATCCAAAGCGACTTATCTTGTTCCTCTTCCTGATGATCAACCACTAACAACATCAGGACTTATAGCTGGCATGCAAAGCGTTTTCAGAAGCGTTACAAGGACCTTGTGCAAATACGCGAGACAATCCTCAAAGCGCATTATGAATCCATAAGGCATTTTGAAGCGTCATTCAAGAACTGTATCAAGGATTACGACTTCAAGCCTGGTACCCTGGTACTAGTGTGCAATTTGCAAGTCGAAAAAGAGCTGAACCGGAAGATGAAACCAAGATACATGGGTCCTATGGTAGTCCTTTGCCGGACAACCAGCAGGTCTTATATCTTGGCAGAGTTGAATGGGTCTGTCTCACAACTGTGTTATGCGGTTTTCCGTTTAATTCCCTATCATCCGCGTTCTCATACCTCACTTTCCGTTTCAGATCTTACTGGTTTAGATGAAGAAGAACTGGACAATCTGATAGGAATAGAAGGCAAATTGGAGGATTATGAAGGCAATCCTGGTCTAACCAATCAAGATGCCTGACATCTCTTTCCTATCATCATATACCCAAATCCAATATATATCTGTTTTATCCTGGGTTTTGTCCAGTGCCATGTTATGATCAGAAAAACAACAAACCGTCAAACATACTTAGGTCTCTCTCTCTCTCTCGTCTTATAAGTCAAAAAAGAAACAAAACAACAAAAAATCCAATAAACAATCACAACAAAAGCGCTATGTTATCACCTTTTATTCTTACATTTACGCATGAAATATAAAACTGTCACTTTTGCTATGAAACAGGTGTCCTACATCATTATTTAACATGCGATTTCCTTGTGCAATGGACACTGTGCACCATTCTTACTTTCTACATCAAACAGGGTTTTAATGTGGACTGCATATGAAGTGTTAGGGTAACGAGGCTAAACTTTCAATCTCTTTTATCATGATTTCATTTTTGCTTACTGTCTTTTGCCTTTTCCTCAAACACCGGCGATGCATTTGCGTTCACGGCTTCATGCAGATTAATCAGACATTTGCAGATTTGGACAAAATATGTGATTTTACAAGGATAAAAAGAAAACAGAAGAGTACAAATGGCTATCTACTCAAGTTCATCCAACTCCTTCACCAGTGCATCAACCTCCCTCTCCACCTTCAGAAGGTGTGCTTGGATTATGCACGCCTTTGCCTTGAGGTCCCGGACCTGATCCTTGGTCTTGCACTTCCCCTTCACCTTCTTCGGGGTAACCATGACCTCGCTGTCAGTCAGTTTGAGGTTGGCCTTGATGTGTTGGCGTTTGATGCCTTGGGATTTCCACTTTATGAAAAGTATTAGCATTATTCACATTGTAAACTTCATTACTCATCAGGTAATCCATGAGATGCACTCGGCCCCATCTTGGCCACCTTTGACGTGCATTTCAGACGCAAGTAATCACATTGTTGCCACACCAATTGGCACGCCTTGCATGTGCCGATGCATGGCCCTGAGCAAATGTGGTGGAACTTCACGCACCAGGCACAATTGTTTTCGTGCAGGACCTCTTTGTATTACAGTTTTCTCTTATGATCCATCTTTTCCCTATGTCTATGGACTCATCATCTCTTCCCACGTCTTTGCGAGACACTTATCTTCATCCCCTTACTAGTCTTTCTGGTTCTGAACCAGAACCCTCTGGAACTACAGGGATTCTTCAGAACCCTTTGGAACCACATTTCACTTTGTCTCACTGTCTAACTTGTTCACCTTCAACCGGAACCACAGGGGTTCCTTCGAAACCTCTCGGAACCACATTTCTTTATGTAACAGACCAACCTCTCTTCATCATCACTCTTCTTATGTGATGACCTGTGTCCCCTTATTCACCCACACAGCCATGTTACTGCGTACTCTGCCTTATGCAGTACGCAGTCGCATAGCCCCTGCTGCACACATAGGATCACACAACACTATGGCTCATATAAGTAGTTACTTAACTCAACCTGTATTCCCCAGCTAGTTCTACGCAATCCAGCATTGTTACTTAGCACATCCATGAGCCCCAAGTGTGTGCATTGGGTAGTGAGACTTCTTATCACTTTGCTTTGCCCACAACAAGTCTTTGAACTACTTCAAGTGTTCGCTGTGCTACGTTCCAACGCCCAATGTTAACACTTTGTGAGGGTCACTTTCTTCCTCGCTGTCTGAGTCTACGCGCGCCCGCTATAACCATGTCAGTTAAGTGGGTAGCCAGCACAGGCAGACAAACTTACCTTCGACCTCATGAAGCTGCTCGACATCACCAGCAAGTCGGTCATTGGGAGCCCTGCCATGTCTTCGTTGTCACCCTCCTCATCATCCTCGTCATTGTCACCCTCCTCATCATCCTCGTCATTGTTGTCCTCCACCTCCATCACTGGCTTGTTATGTAGTAGGATGATGACCACCAACAGCCTCACCCATGCCTTTACCTTGGCCCATGTCTTCTCCTCCTCCTCAGCCCTCCATTTCACCTCAGCCACCTTCTGCTCTGCCTCAATCCTCGCCTCAATCACGGCTTCCCATCGCATTGCATACCCACCGGCCTCCTTGATCACAGCCACAACATTGAGGGGCAGTGGTGGTACCACCTGCAACATGTGGGCCTCAGCCATCGCGAGTTTGAGTTTGTGCTGGGTCTTCGTTAGCACAACTCTAGGAGTGACGAATCGCCACACACCATCTTCCACAATCATGTGACCACCCACATATCCTGCTCCTCCCTGAGCTCCTCCTTGTCATCCAGACACGTCTTCGCCTCCATCTCCACTGCATTGTACACCTTGTTGACACATTCCCGCACTAGCTCATGAGGGGATGGATTGGACACGAGGGCCTCATCAAGAAATTCTTGAAAGTCGATGGCAGACATGTTGTTGATGGTGGTGGTAGGAGGAAGAAAGGAATGAATGCAGTGCAGCCACATCCCGTGACTTATATATGTGATCAACCACTTACCTCATCAGCAGACAATGCCACAGGAGTTTTGCTCACTTTGAATGCTTCCACATGTTCGCATTTGACACACGCCTCATTTATTCCTACTGTATCTTCCCATGCTCACGTGACTGACTGGGGACAGTCAGTAGCAAAGACCCCCTCAGATGTAGAGAGCCATAAGTCTCTACTCTTGCATATCATCTAATCATCACCTGGGTCATTCTCCATCTTTATCCTTATCCCTTTCCTAACATTTTCACCTTCTACTGCAGCCATCTAAAGTCATCTCTGCACTCTCTCGCATCAACTTGCATCAATCCGAATGAAATCCACAAAGTCTGCATTTTGCATTTGCACTCAGGTTCCATCGCTGGTAAGTCCTTTTGTTCGCGTTGCATTTATGACTCGTTGTATCAAGTCGAATCACGTCCTAATGACTTGAATTACATACTTTATTAAGTACTTTATTCACATATTTAGTCATCTCCATGCCTTCAACAGGTATTGTGATGCATGTACCTTGTACTTGTTTCAGTCTAGGGTATGCCCAGACTATAAAAGACTGTACTTAGACAGTTGAAATTCATCTTTTTTGTCCTTCCATCTATTATTCCCTTCAATTGCCAACCATCTTAAGGGCTTCCACACAAGTCCTCATCGTCCTTATCGTTTTCCACTTTTGCATTCTTCACATTACACTGTGCATTTCATGGATTCACCATCGACTTTCAATGGAACACTCCAGAAAGTCTTGGGTTCGTCATTAAGGCTCTTCCCTGGTCAAAGGGTCTTGGCCAGTAGTCCCTCTTTTCATTCCTCTTGCATATCCCTTTAGGGGCGAACATATCGCTCCTTACTTACCACCCACAGCAGCTATCCAAGGTTTTGTGACTCATATTCCTGAGATCCAGAGCCTTGTACTTCTCTTCACTGCGGATGACACTTCTGGATGTAACATCATACCCTGGAAGCCAGTCATACAGTCTGTGGCGTGAGATAGTACACCCACCACACCATTTAATGCAGCAGCATTTGCCATGGATGATGTAGCTTGCAAGACCCATGACCATTTACTCCCCATCACTGATGCACTGACTGATGATGACCTATGAGAGACAGAATCTGGGCCAGCAGCTGCAGAAGTATGCGCCCTGGATTTCCCCTTCAAATTTGAGTTTGAAGCGCTGGTGCTAGCAGGCTGGGAATAGGGAGATGAGAGGTGTGAGGATAAGTGGCATGAACAAGTTGGGCCACCATGAACCAACAAGGTTGGTGGAATGAACTCTTCAGTAGGTCGAGTAAACATTTGAGCAGTAGGAACAACTTGAAGTTCTGCCAAAGTTGAGATGGTGGTGTCAACCGTGTGAAGCTGGAGAGAAGGATTGTCCGAGAACATGTCTTACCCAAGCTGCAGTAGTTTGTCAAGCTCCATAATCCCTGGAGTCTCTGAAAGGGGAGATTGTGGTGTAGCATCAAAGAAGCTATGGCTTGAGGATGGATCAGATGCCAGTGGAAGCTCATATGTTTCCTCAATTGGCTCTGCAGAGAAGTCACCTGTGGCACCAGCAGAACCAGGAGTAGGGCAAAGTATCATCATCTGTTTGTAGAATGGCCAAAGATTGTTTTTGAACGACATCATGTCTTTACTCTGAATTGAGTTGGTATAATGCTCTAAAAGAGAAAAGCTAATACGTACTTTGCTTGAACCCTCCACAATGTATCAATTCCATGTATCCATGTCAACTTCAGAAACCTGTATACCATATTTCAGATCATAAGGGAAGCAGCCAGAACGGCGGCTGTTGTAACCTCAAATGGATCTCATGGTTTTTTTCAGCTATCAATAATCAGTTGTGTCAGGAAGATAGCATAAAATGAAGACATACTGATTGCCATTTGTTGGATACTGCAGACCAATGCTTATCATTCCCTAGTTTCATTGCAATTTCTGCATAAACAAACTGACAGAACACAGATGACTGACCCATCTTTGCCATCTGATCGATCAACAGATTAAGCATCACATGGGTCTCTTGGGTCAACCAGGAAGTATGAGTTTTCTTAGGGGGACCATTCATGACTTCAATTGTTTTGATGGCACAAAGGACAACAAAGGCACTGAAGCCATACAAAAGGTGGGGAATGCACTTGTGGTAGCAATCATAGGGGGAAAACATGTCTTGATGGCGAAAGCAAAGTTCAGGCTCTGAGAATTCGGAAACTGCAAGGCCAAGATGCCAGGAGGTTTGCTGTCACTGCTGTGCTGGTAGTGGTCAGGTAGTTCAGTTACTATCCTAACCAATGCTAAGCTACTTGATGTAAGGATACTGAACGAGCCCTTACTTAGGAAGATACATTGATTTCACCCCGGGCCGAAGCTTTCTCCATTTCGTTTCCTCATCATTTTCATAACCTGTCCCCCTTGTGGAACATGAATCCAAGGAAATAAAGGTTACAATTCCCTTTGGTGCGAACTTGAAGTTGAGTTGTTGCCTGTCATAGTTGCGTTGATGGTATTCCCGGACCCCCCACGTACTTTCTTCGTTAGCTGCGCGCTCCCCTTAGCCTTGCGCTTGCCTTTTCTAGCGATCAACGCGTTTGTGTTTGGGTCTTGGCCGCGATCTCTAGTGATCCTGACACTGCTGGTGTTGGGCCGAGCTCGATCATAAGAAACGCATGTGTATTACGGCATCGGACTTGCAGCAATGGTCTGGGAATGGTTTCGTGTAAGCCATCTTTAATCAGTAACGATGCGACTGAACTCTATCAGTGTCTCATTTTTGGGTATGATTAAATAGTCAGTCCTGATTAACAATCAAGACTTAAGGCATTCAGTGACATCGCAAGTGAGGCGTTAATTTTCAGTCGAGACTCGAGGTAGATGCATCTCCTCAAGTTCGACAAGTTCGATTTCACGTGGAGGCAGATGTCCACTTGTCTTCACGTTTTCAATGTCGGTAAGTTATTGCCTGATTTGGGATGGTCAATATGACATGTACGTTTTTTTGAAAGTAAAGTATGGTAGTACTAGCGCTGGTCACGCTGTTATTATATTCATTCGTAAGGAGTAATTTCTAGCTTCATTCATTTGTGTACTCTCTAATGACACTTCTACGGCTTCTGTGAGTAGGCTTGCACTCTTGTCGCCACTCTTCCGTATTAACCACTGCAACAAGTACAGAAATTCCTATGTAAGGATTCGAGGCTGCGAAAGCTGGAGTAAAAGTATACTTGCCGAAGCCCTCCAACAAGCAAAGCACTATCGAGAATCCGAAACAATTCTATTAATAAGTACCATATGGCAACATTTCAAGCAGGCCAAGCCCGCCGGGCGCTACATCTCCGACGGTGTCACAACTTGAAGTATCATCGCAATGGCAGGTTGAAACACGGCAGCCTGAGACTCTGGTCTTGTTCGATCTGGGTTCAACGTGTCACGGTATTGCCCGAGACAACTGGTATATTGGTATCAAGGCTTGGAAACACTGCGGTGTGATCGCTAAACAAAGCCTGAGGCACGACGTATGTTTTGTTTAATTCTAATACTTGATCCACAAAACGGTCGGAATTGGTGATAATTATAACGCAGCTTTGGCCGTCGCAGGCTGAGTAAAGAGACACACTCCAGCGCCTTTCTGCCCATCCTTTGATGAATAATCATTGAGTAGTGCGCCCTCATGAATGAAGTTTATCAGGATCTGGATTAGCAGAAAGTACTTCAAGTAATCGGCCCACCGATGGGCCGAAAATCGAAAATTGGGACATTCGTTCCTCAACTCCAACCATCTTACTCTTGATCGCAGGTGAGACCGTGAGAGCTTGTAACTAGGTGGTATCAAACAGGTGGAAAGAGGGCACGTAATGACACCGTGTCTGTCGGACAATATCGGGGATGCACGACAGTGCGTTCAAAACCTTCGTTTTATCGAGGTGAGATGTGCCAATCCACGTCAAGTTGCGAACGTGAGCCCCTATCACAATTGCACGTGGTTATTCCACCTCGATTGTTTTAACAGTGAAACATCCTGATGAAACGCTGTTCATGGTGCAGGGAATGTGTCAAGCCCTTAGTGCAGGAGCAGTATAAGTAAGGGTCTCACTTGTAGCAGGAGATGCAGACAACTTACACTCAACTCAACTCTTGAAATTCACCCGCTATGTCCTTTGCGGTCTTTTGCTTTATAGCCTTGTCTATCTTCCAGCGAGTGCATTCCCATGTGCTGTCCCCGCGTGGCAATGACGCGCCGGAGCCAGCCGCAATTGGCTGGTATGGGGGCTGGCATGCGAAGACTGGTTATCCGCCCACAAGCATCGATTGGGCAAAGTATAACACTGTTATCTATGCTTTTGTGTGAGTCTATCGTGGTCGTGACGGCGAGGCAGCACCTGATTACTTATTGCGGGACAGCCTTACGACTCCGACCGTCAGTAGCCTTTCCATGGATGGATCAGATCCAAACCTCCTGCCTCAATTTGTTTCTGAAGCGCATGAAAATGTGAGTATATATGATTTCTCAGGACTGAAGGGATGGATAGCTCACGAGTTGGACTAAGGGCGTTTCTGCCCATGTTTCAGTCGGAGGCTGGGGTGGCAGTCTTTATTTCTCATCCAACGTAGCGACATCGGAAAATCGTACCGCCTTCGTGAACACCGTTGTAGAATTCGCAGAACAAAATTGCATAGATGGCATTAACTTTGAGTATGTCTTTATTTATTTTTCCTGAGTTGACGAACGTTAAGTGCGCAATTGCCAGTTGGGAATACCCTGGCGACCAGGGCATAGGATGCAATATAATCAGTCCAAATGACACACAAAACTTCCTTCTCTTCCTTCAGGAACTCCGTGCTAATCCCGTCGGGGCCAAATTGACGGTTTCTGCAACATCCTCGATTCTCCCGTACCATAATGCCTCTGGAAAGCCCTCTACAGACGTTTCTGGCTTTGCCGAGGTCCTCGACTACATTCATATCATGAACTACGACGTTTGGGGCTCGTGGTCATCGACCGTCGGACCAAATGCACCTTTGGATGACACGTGTGCTCCTCCCGCTGAACAGCAAGGTTCTGCCGTTTCTGCTGTTAAAGCCTGGACTGCGGCTGGAATGCCAGTCAACCAGATCGTACTCGGGGTTGCTGCTTATGGCCACTCATTCAGCGTATCGCCTTCCGAGGCATTCGGGAATGGTCCCCCCTCCAATGGACTTGTTGCATCCCCAAAGTTCAATGCTTCTAATCAACCACTCGGCGATGCATGGGATGACGTTGGCAGTGTTAATGTTTGTGGAGTTTTCCAGAAACCTGGTGGTACATTTACCTTGTGGGGTCTCGTGGACGCTAAGTTCCTGACTGAGGAAGGGGGGCCAGCGGATGGTATCTACTACCGTTTCGACGCTTGCAGTGAAACTGTTGAGTGACCTAGAGACTGTTTCATGCTTTCGATCTGACGATCCTCCTTTCAGCCTTATGTTTACAATGCAACGTCTCAAGTCATGGTTTCCTTTGATAACGCTGCGTCGTTTGCCGCCAAGGGTAAATTCATCAAGGATACTGGTCTGAAAGGGTTTGGGTTATGGGAGGTTGGAGGCGATTACAACGACATTCTCGTCGACTCCATTAGGCTCGGAGCTGGATTTGACTGTTAAAACTAGTATTGCTAATTCTTCGTCAACGTGACCACTGTCTTTACAAAAATCAAACGTGCCCATACTAACTTGATCACATTCCTTCCACAATATTACTACGTTACCTGTGACACCTTTGGACTCGAACTCATTGATACTCTCGCAGACTTGTATTCATGAGTAGAATAATTATATGTTTTTTGGCGGTATTAACTACCGACAACCGTGACGATCGTATCAGCTGCCGAGCGTCAGCGCGTCAGCCTCAGGCACTCTGATCGATATATGTATTATGTGTTAACCAGTAGCTACCAGGGCTCCGTCCGAGTACTCAGCGAAATGGGCCGTCCTAGTGCCAGCTTCGAGACCGATTGCATCGAAATATTTGCTGCATTTGCAATAAACGTTTTTTTCTGTGCAGCTGGATGTCAAGCACTGTCACTGCTAGTACAGATAGGAGCCGGGTCGAGACCAGGGGTTGACACAGGCCATGGACTGGCCCAGGTACCTCAGGCTCAGTAAATCATGGCTTCTTATCCCCTTAATACTTGCCACAAACTTTCGGTGTTGCGTTCAAGGCTGTCATCATTTATTTGATCATTGAAAGTGCGGGAATCAATGTGAATCAACCCGATTGCTGTACCTCTGACAACGGACTGAACTCTGAACTCGTTTCTGCAATCGCTTGTGGACACTTGAGCACCTATATATCAGCAATCATAGAACCTGCTGAGAGCCAATATTAAAAGATCTAGTCAGTAATTTTAATGATCGTATTTATCTCCACATGGATATCGTGATCGCCGGCGGTGGAAGTCGACAATGTTGAAGCTTAAGCTTGAAGCTCGAACAGCGTCGCTTGTCCAGCTAGACACATGACGCCATAATCGTGTTTGGGCCTACTAACCTTGCTTGCACAAGTATTTATTTTCAGATAAAAAGAACTACATGTCAGTGAAGATGAACGCTTTCTTGGTTTGACAAGGCCGATCAACTGTTGCGTGGTCATGCCAGAAACTCGGAGATGACGCACGGGATCTGTCTCACAGTTTCCTTGAAAATCCATCGACATAGATCACTCCCAAGTCCTCCTTGCAAACAACGAGTGTCCCGTCTGATCTCTTACTCCGATATCATAATGGTTTGTATGATTCGGATGAAAGGATGCCTTTCCATGGAATTCAGATGAATAGAATAGAAAGCAGTTGTTGGGGAAGTTCATCGTTGTTACTCAACTGGAGGGAACATCATACATTTCCACGAATAACAGAAAGCAGTCATTTCAAAGTCGTTGCTGAAAACGAGGGAACGTCATGTATCCTGTGCTTGTAACAAAAGCTATACCAGCAAGGTAACTACTTGGCAGCAAGCTTTTAGCCGACAGTAAACAGGAGCGATCCATTTTATTTACTTAAATAGACGGGACGACGGGACAGAATACAAAACAAAGAGGGTCAAACGAGCGCGCGAGTCCATTCAAGAAAAGATGAAACAGATTGGATCAAAGGACAAGCTAAGCAACGCAGAAACACCAATCAGAAACGGAGACATGTACAACAGATTGGTAACTAGGGGAATAAAATGAGAGACTCGAACCTGACACATTTTGAAAATAAATATGTGCATCAGTCCTCACTTGACTCCACCTTGACCTTCTCATCAACATATTGAGGGGGGGCCACGAACAAAGTCTCGGGTACTTGCTCGTACACGATATATTCGCGATCGAGGGCTTCCTCACCACGTTCACCGCGTATGGTGCGGTAAGCAAGGACGGATAAAACCCAAAACATCCTCAAAAGAACACCAATACCACAGCCTGAACATATAAAATATAAACCCCGGAAACAACGGAATCTGAGATTTCTTACCCAGAACAAAGGCTACTGCACGGCCTTCCCAGGGACCCAGTGCCTTGATAGCATGCTGAACGCGCCTCAAGAAGGTCTTGCGGTGCTTGTGGTGGTGTCCATGGTGTCCACGATGTCCATGGTGGGGGTGCCGTTCGTGCTCATCGCCGCCCTCATGGTGTTCGTGTCCGTGGTGCTCTCTTGGTTTACCTTCACCGTCGAATTCTTGCTGGGAATGAAGTATGACAGTGGAATAACCGATAGGGAGGATGTGCATTGGACCAGGCTTGGGCGCTTCAAGATCAGCCTCGATGAGTGGCATCCCAAGTGCGTGACGGAATGCGTTTGACAAGCGGATAGCTTTCTCGCGCAGCGAGGTTCCGCAGAAGTGGTGAGCAAGGCCTTTGTCCTTGCCTTGGAGAGGGGGCTCGATGGAGACCGCAGGGCGGACGATGCGAACGACGTTGTCATCATTGCCGTTCACGTTGGCGTTTGCCAATGCATGGCCAAAGCGAATGTTGGCATTCTCATTGGATCTTGTAGTGTCGATGACGCGGATCGGCTCCGCTGCAACGAGGGTGACTGTGGAATAGTTGAGTATATACGATAGGATTTTTGGATGGAATATCTCACCTACGCTGGTCCCCGCTAGGAGGAATGGTAAGATAGAGAGACGCATCCTGTTTGTAAATGGAGAATATGCTAGGGGGAAGGAACAAAGACGGGCAAAGACGGGTTGAAGTGCAGACTTACAGGTTTCAGACTCCGACCAGGTAAGTGGTGAGTCCCGGACCGAGTCATGTTTGTCAAAATTCCTTAAAATACGGTATACTTACCCCATAGCTGGCACCGTTTCTAGCCCTCAGCTGATTTATATGTATTTCAAGCCCTACGGCGTTGTGAGTCGACCTCACATCATCATCCTGCAGTATATCAATTTGGGGGATATACAACACTTTTTTTGGTTCGGTAGAGTCTGAAATCTGGCAAGCAGACGACCAACGGAGCTCACACAGCGCGACAATACTCGTACGTTTATATCTATAGCATCCTTTCCTATTACAGGACGAACTGCGGACGAGGGGCTATGATCATACTGCGGATGATTGCCTGAAAACGAACAATGTGTCGTGTGAGTCCGCAGCCAGGCTTGTTGCTTGGTTACTCACGCTGTGACGCTGAACTTGAGCGAGGTAAATACAATTGTCAGCTTGACCGCGTTTCCCACTAATTCTGGCCATCCTTTTTCGTCGAGCAGGACCATCCCATCGTCCTCCTCCCCGTGTAACCGGTAGAAACGAGCGTAAATCGAGACCTCAGGTTTGTATCTGAACTCGGATATCCACCAATCATCCTTGGTGGCGAAGCGATGGATGAACAATTCTACTGCTTTCTGCGCTGAGCGTTAGTGTAGTGTATATAGTTCCAGGTGGAGTACACACACGGTAACTCAATGCTTGGAGCGCGGCTCTACCAAATGCACGCCTCTCGTTTCTGCAGGTCACTATCACCTGCGGCGGAAGCTGTTGAGCTGAGGTGACAAACTGGTGAAGAACAGCGATTGCTGAGACAACATCTGCTGGCAACGTCTGCGTCTGTGACTCGGTTATTCTTGGAGTCGAAGTTATCCGACTCATGATGAAACTCGTCGACGTTGAGACGAGAACGGCATGGTCAGCTTTAGAAGCCTCATGGCCGCTTGACCCCCAAGATCCATGGTGAAGAGGGTTTGCATTATCGCACGCTGATATTCTTTATTTTCTAATCCTTTATGTATGCAGTCGGTCTGATGGCGTAGTTGGTTATCGCATCTGTCTAACACACAGAAGGTCTCCTGTTCGAGCCAGGGTCAGATCATTTTTTTCCTCCAACACGTTGCATGAGTAGTCGTTCTGGTTAATGTCGATAGGTGTATAGAATAGATTCCAATTATCGATCCACTGCTATATTTACTTGGCTTCAAGAACTAGTGCCCACGTACCAATTACTGGTCAGTTCAGGAAGAGAAGTTGACCTGTGGCTGCTTGGCTGATCCGCGGCGATATGAAAGATCCCTCTTCAGTGCCTCGATCGGTCTGGTGACCAGACTGCGGTTCCGATCGAGATCTTCTCTAGGATCGCAGACGAGCGGGTGCAGCTTGCTCGTCATGGCCTTCGAACCAGAAGCAATTGTTCATTCCACTCGGAGTCTACAGTATTTGCTCTCCACGACCTTTAACATCCGTCACGTCATCCAGTGCGATAGGAACACCGAATTTGCGTATCTGTCTGCTTGTCAGACGACTGACGGATGTGTCCTCGGCGACTCCGACTATTCGCATCGATGCAATCAGTTCGCAGCATTTCGTTCTGCTCTCGTGATGATAGGAGCGGCCGGTCGACGGTCTATTCCGAGTCATGCCCGTACACGCCGCAGCCTGAGAAGACGATGAGACCAGTAAATATACTGCTTGATCAACGGATTCTACATGTACTGTACACCGGTGCCTAGCTTCATACCTTCTTCCATAAATGTTTTGCTTCAAATCTGTGCCCCGCTGCATAGTACTCTCCTTGCTCTTGTAGCGCGAGCACCCGGATTACTTCAGAGAGCGCTTACATTGACGTAATTTATTCATTTATTCAGATGCCGGCCCGAAAACTAATCAAAATTTAATGAACTTGGAGTCTATCATGGAACGAGAGTAGAGACACAGTCAAAAATAGTACGAACAGGCTTTTCCTCGACCGTCCTCTGAACCATAGTTCTTGCCTTGCCATTAATTACTATCAGGCGGCCCTTGAAAAACTGGGGTAGTGCGGTTCCAGAGCCGTGGGTACCAACTGCCGATTAACCAAGCATGCCAAGCCTTGTGTCCACTCGAAACAAAATGGAGACCGTCCGCAGCAACGACTCCACCTTTTTCCAGGAAGCGTTTCCACGTTGATATATCCTCTCTCGTTTCTCATATTATATGGCCCTCAACTTGAACTCGATACCATTCTGTTCTCTAAGACCCCGCCAACTGTCTACAAAGGTGGTCGCGTTCGGTTCCCTCACCACCCTTGCGTTCATATTCTATACCTTTTCATTTTCCCACTGGTTACCGAATTGGTCCTTAATTTTTGCAGGACGTCGGCGCGCTTCATGTTCTCCTGAAGATTGGTCCTCGGGCCATTGGGCGTACAGTCCAAACACCGACCTACCCGCCCTCACGCACGCAGATCAAGCACTCACTTTTGCCGGGCTCGAAGGATGTGCAGCAGATCGCGAATATTATTGGCATCTGGGTGTGGACCATGAAGAACAATGGGATAGATTCCCAAACGTCTCTTCGTACAAGTGGAAACCATCGTCTCCATGTGATATTCGGTCGCTCAATGGTGCTGCCATAGTCAAAGACATGGTCGAAAATGGTGGTTGGCTTCTGCTCGGTGGTGAGTTTCGCATCGTTTACTGTCACCTGGCTTGCCTTCACACGTCATATTTGGTATGGCTAGATTCGATAGCCGAGAATCACTTCTTTTCCCTTTCCTGTCTTCTATACCCACATATCCGTGCGACTCCAAATTTCACCGAAAATCCTTATTTTGATAGAGCGTGGCCACAAGAGTTGTTCCTCTCACCTAAATCGCCTCTCTTACCGGAGCTCGATTTTCCAGAAGGCTTCTCGATCGAGAACACGCCACTCGTTCTTTTCCGCCGTGTCGACCTTTTATTCAATCAGAATGATCTGCAGACTCTATACGAGAATACATATACGCCGGAAGCGAGGGATGAACATCCTAGTACTACAGAAGATACCACAAGATCCCTTTTCAGTAATGAATCAACATGGTCGTTGTCACCTTCAGAATACATGCCCATATTCTTGGCTTCCTCACCCGAGGGGAATTTCGGGACGATGGTCGTCAGCACCGCCGGGCATTGGACGACCACACTGATGAGTGCGTTCCGTGACGAAGGAGCCGGATATGAAGCAGGGTATGGCATCGAGGGTGTCAAGGCGTTCTTCAAGCTCGCTATGCGATCGTGGGCGGGGCAGGTTCAAGATGCCATTGACGATTACCGGCGTCACGGCGGGACGAGACCGAAACAAGTCGTCGTGCGGGCCTACCTACCCGGTCACGAAGACTGCCACGATCACCGTGAGCCATGGTCGGAGATCGCACCATTCCAATGGCGATGGTACAATTGGCCGTGGATCCAGGACTTTAATGTGATCTTCCAGGTACCCATATATTACCGATGTTGAGATAACATACTGAGCGGTCTCATTGCACATGGGAAATAGAATCTTCTCGCAACGCCCGAATTTCCTGATATTTTCTACTTACCCATCGACCGACCAGGCCGTCTCCGGCCCGATGCTGTGCGTCTGTTCTCTTATGATCACAATGTACCTACGCTCAACTTCTCATCTTAGCATGCCACCAGTGATTGCCTACATATCATGTCGGGGACTGGCGTCCTCGAAGGTTGGTCGCACTATATCTGGCACTTTGTAACGCGGGAGATTCCCGGAAGGGTACGATAGAACAACAAAAGCGGAACAAAAGGGTTCATGGGACGATCCAATCACTAATTGCCCATTGATAAAACCCCATGAGATCATGGACTCGACATGGATAGACTTGAAGCTACATATGATTGAATAATCCACTCCTTTAGCTACATAGTATACTCTCCTGGTGCTCGTACATCATGCGCACAATATATGTGACGGTACTAACGTGTGTCGACCTCGTCGACCTATGGGGAATTAAACCGTTATACTCTATCTCATGCATGTCAATCGACTCGGATTAAATCTCCAGAAGCTCCGCCGCCTTCTCCGATCGTGGTACGATTTTATATCTGAACGGCTTCACATGTCTAAAGTGCAATTATGAACAAACCTGAGACCAGAACTCCTGCAACTTACCGTACAACCCCCTCTTTAACTCTATACCTTGGTACATACTCGATGCCATTATCCATACATCTCGATATGTCGGACGTCGCCAGCGCCATCGCAGTGGATATAAATATCGATAGATCCGCCAGGTGCGCACCCGGACACGATCGTCTTCCCCAACCGAAACATGCCTCGCGCGGATCCAATTGTGGATCATTACCAAGGAATCTCTCCGGATCGAATACATCTGGGTCCGGATATATATCCGGGTCGGTCAAGACGGACCTGTACCAAATAGTAGATCTCAGGTAGCCGCTCGCATCACTTACTATCCATCCACATACCAGATATTCCCCAAGAGATGCGTTCCCTTAGGGATAAAATATCCATCGTAGATTTCGTCTTGAGTCGTAACATGCATCACTAGTGCGAAATACTTTGTCAGACCCGATATACACATGCGTGAAAATACGTACCCATTGGAACAACCACGTTCCACCTGAGAAGCTCTGTACATAGCGCGTTCACGTATGGGAGCGCGTCACGATCCCCCACGGTTGGAAGTCTCTCATGTCCAATGGCAGCATCCACTTCCGCTTGCGCTTTCTTGAACACCTCGGGGTACATTGTCATGACAAGGAAAAACGCGGACAATGTAGACGGTGTCTGTTAATACCCCTTCAGCATTCTTCTCATGTTGACGGAAAATCGTGCTCACAGTGTCTGATCCACCTGGTGAATCGCGGAAATATGGTTAAAATCATTGAGAACCAGGTATTTGAACATCATACCCAAGTACATGGAGAAAGCAGCCCACTTCAAGATGTTTTCATCTTCGGGGGTAACCCCCTCCTGAAGCAGCCGTGACGTAAAAGACGGTGCAGCATCACCCCTCGCCTAAGTAGCCATAACTATACGCACTGCGAATGCAAGTAGAATACGTACCAGTTCCTCCAAAACAAATGCGTGTGGCTTGTCGGCTGTCTCGCTCACTATTTTGCGCCATCGTTTCGCATATTTGTGGAACCCACACCCAGGGAACCACTCTGGCAAGTATCGTACTACCAGAGCCTTTAGTGACAGATACGTCAAAGAGACACCGAATCGGAAAACGTACAGATTGGTAGCATGTCGACAACAAAACGTCCTGGCGTCATGATCGCGTTGAAATTGTGCATGGATTTGTCAGCCATCTCCATGAGCGGATCGCCATCCCCCTTGACGCTATACCCGTGCGAGATCCTCATGATTACCGAACCGGCCATTCTGAACCAAATCATGACATTGTTCGTCAGGTCACCCAAAGGACAAGTATTATCGCACCTGCGGCAATGCTCAATCAGGTCGTCAGGATTGCTTAACACATTACGTATGAATCGTTTTGCCTCCTCTTCCTCGGCAGGGTAGAATGCTTGTAAGCTGTTCTTGGTACCAATCTGCCGATGAAAGAACTTGCGATATTTGCGATACCTGTCTCCATGTTGGACAAAGATCATGCAGTCACTCCAACCGACGAGATCGCAGCCCATCGTAAAATGCGGTCTGTTAGATGTGATGGCACTCTTCTTTTCGAGTAGGTCGTTGTTAGCTTTGAGGGAATTTAGAACAATATATTGTGTGCCCATCATCCTGAAGGATATGATAGGGCCTGGGGATAGGCCGCATAGCGTGAGCGAGATGCGCAAGAAGCGTGTGTGGACTTGCCATATTCTCCGCTCATAGCTGCAAGCGTTTTATACAGAGCATATATTGGAATGTCGAGCAGGTTTCCGATGAGTGGCCATCCAGATGGCCCAGGTGGAAACGGAAGCCTTCTTGTCTGGACGAGACGTCCAACAAGGTGCAGTATCGAAGCAAATAGGCAGGCCACAAGGATACGGATAACCATGATTAGATCGGTTGGGACCAAGCGCAAGAGACGATCAGAAGAGCGCGGGATGCAGCCAGTCTCTTGACGCAATTCGAACATCCGTATTTATACAAGCATCATGGGCTTGAATCGCCTCATGTCGATATAAGAACGGTCAGGCGTTCATTGGCAAGAGTCGGAGCCATGTTGTAAATAGCCCACAATTGCCAGAGGTTCAACATAATCCAAGGTCCTTTTTTGGTAGACCTTGAAACAATGAAAGGTGTGTCTTAGGTGTGCCCGAGATATCGGGAAAGCTAACCGAACAGTCATTTTTATCTCACTTGCGGAATCCCAGTGTCCCCGACCTCGCATCACATGTAATGGATACGCCAACCCACACTTCGGATGGGCCATAGTTCCGGTGTACACGCCCACTCCCTTCCCACAAGCGGTAGATGTAATATTGACTTATTAGGTCCTGTGCCTGTTAGATATCACAACAAGTCGGAGCACTTCGCAACGGTGCCGCTCGCCACTAGTAGGCCCACTACTTACAGTGAATTGATTGTCCATCTAGAGTAACAAATTCTACCGAACTTACCTGTTACGAGTGAACCGGAACGATGGCCCCATCAGAATGCAGGTGGCACTGAGCAACTGCTAACATGATACCCTAACACGTGTTGCCATGTCTCAGTCGGGGATAGCACGTTGCCACGAGGTGAGGTTAAGGTGAGCCTAAGCAGTTGTCCCAGTTAAGTACTTAACATCCACAGGGTCAGAATCTATTTTATCCATGGAAAAGATAAACGAGATCTCAAAGATTGGGTCAGAATTGGGTAGGCAAAGTTCTGGATCTTGAATCGTTCTGGTGAGTGCAACTACTAACCCACCCATCATCACGCAAGTTGCATCATTAGGTCAGTATCGGGTACAACAACTTGCGTGATGATGGGTGGGTTAGTTGGCAGTTGGAGGATTCACTAACTGCAACGAAAAAGGTTCGGAGCAGTACACGATATGCCTCCAAGCGTGATCTAGTGACCGCAGACAAAAAAATTTCTTCGCGGAACTGTCCGGTCGATGCTTGTCACGATCAGGTCAATGTAACGCAAGGTCGTACAGATAATACCGCTCAAGGGAGCAAGTGTAACGTGTCCACTGCGATTGTCGCAGCTAGAGGGACCTCGGTGTCAGATATGCTGAAGGAATTGGACTTATTCGGATTGAAAGCCGCTTCATAATAGCTACGAAGTCTAGAACCCGGCCGTGACCGCACAAATCGTGACGCACCTAAGCAGGATAGTGGCGCACGAGATATACCTATTGTCCAAAAGTACATGGTCTTCGAATAGCTTCTCGAAAACAATGAAACACAAGGTAGCAAATAAACGGATTTGATAGCACCGCATCGGCAAAGAAAATGGCGCGGCACAGGAAAACCATGCTACATTGCTAGCAACACACTGATCACTGATTTTGGTACTGAGAGTCAGTAAGAGAGCCTGCCATAACGTGTGACGAGTCACGTCTGTCACACTCAAGTTCGCAATGACTGCATGAACTCGGGCCATTGAGATTGGATTGCTATATACATATTTTGATTCTCAGACCAGGGAAATGTGGAATGGATTATAATCTTTTCAACATTTTCTTGATGGGCTACTGACCAACTCTTGAATTTAAATATTCATTAATTTCTAATCAGGCATGATATTTGAATTACATGTGCTTATTTCTTCAGATTGCACGCAAACGAGCGTCAAATCTCGCAATCAAATGCTCAACAACGTCCCGTCTCGGCACCACCCCTTCAATGAAATTCAAACATGCAAACCACCCAGCCCTCGCGAGTGCATCGATAATCAGGTTTCCCCCTAGAAATAGCCAAAAAATCGTCCAAAACCATCCCGCCACCCCTTCCACCTTCCGCCCCGTCAGCCGCTTGAACTCGGTTTCAGCAAGGATAACCGGCACCATTATGCCAAACCCAACGGGCAATCTCCAAAACTCCAACTTGTTGTTGAGTACGACCATCATGCAGTGGTGCATCAAGCCTGAGGAAAGAAACGTCCCGACAAGGTAACCTACTCTGCCAAAGAGAAAACCGAGTGGGTAACCTCCTTGGACGAGGAACATGTGGCGGAAAAACGAATGCCATCTATGTGCCCAGAAATTGGACATCGAAGTGGCACGCCACGGGGCGTCAAAGGCCGGTGGCCATTGTTGAGGCTCTTGATTGAAGACGAGCACGCCGAATATGGTGCATGCGTCATAACACGCCTGAACGAAGTTGTAGATCGATGGCATGGCGAATGCTGAGATGACGGTAGCTCGCAGGTATCGCGCATGAAATGGGAGTGTCTCGTCAAAGATGGAGCCTCCGGCAGCACCAATTCCCATAGGAGAGAATGACCGGATGGCCTTGTGAAGGATGCCCCAGATAAAAGTGTGGATGATGGCAGAGAGCAATACATGGGGTATGAACTCTCTGCGGTTCGTTGGACGGGTTTCACGTTGAATATGGACTCCGCGTGACCAATCCCAACCATAACCGCGCAGGGTGAACGCAAGGTCAAGGGCATCCATCACAGTTGATTGAGACCCCTTCGCTGGACGCAGGTGCCGCACGAGCGGCTCTTTTGCTAATGTCCAGTAGAAGGTATGGGTCACGGTCACGGTCATCGAAAACTGAACAATGATTGTGAGTTTACCGTATCTGCCGAGTGTCGTGTGGAATTCAGGAATGCTCACTACGTATAGCATGTTATTGAACCTTTGATCAAGATCGCCAACCGACATGTCGAGAGCAGCCACTGCACGCAAGGCCAATGCGGCGACAATGGGCCATAATGCAGTTCGGAGAGCGCGTGTTTGTGGGATTAGGGTCAACACTGCTACACCGAAGTAGACCAGAATGGGCGGGAGGAAATAGCACACGAAGGCTATGACGTCAATACTCATCGAAGGAAGTGAAGGACTCTACAAGGACAGGGCAAGAAGGATTGATTATATCAATAGTTGAATCAAAGCAAATAAGAGGTGTCCGAGAGTGCTCGGGTTACAATTTTGGCTTAGGATTGGAGTGATAAGAATCGGATACTTGGGAATGCCGACTCATCCTCAATAGTATTGTACACGTTGTGTTGCCAAAACCTAAGTTATTCTTCAAATTGCCGCTGGCAGTCAAATAAGGAAGGAGCAAGTTGCGTTCCCCACGATCCGCGAAGGCTGGGCCGTAGCGGTCGTGATCTGAGCCGACCACTGGCAGGTGACTGAGTGTCCCGCGGGAATAAGTACTTGACGTAGTATGAAATCTAGCCTAGGGACCCACTTCGTGGCAGCACTAGCCGACACCACGACTCCGCTTTACGATCGCGCGCGTGCTGGAGTGAATTGAGGTGTTTTGCGCGTTGCGGCGCGCGCAATGGACACACATAATTACCTCATTTTTCGGCGTATAGATGCTTGATCAAAGTTGACGTTTAACTTATCTCAGTGCACTCGGCATCCAAATCGCACCGATAAATGAATTCAATTTTACCATCTCGAAGAGGGAAAATGCCTCCGTGCCTTTCCGGAGCCCTGACAGCTCACAGGTACCTGCCACACGTACTCTCGGTTAGCAGTGTGAGAGATCAGGCGTTCCAGTGTGCACGGATTTGAAGTATGTAAGTTCTTTGAAAGGAAGTTCGGCATCGAGTTCCCGCTGGCAAATGTTATTCGCCTTGTATTGTGGCTTAGCATGACTAAGGGTGTGAAGCTACATGTAGAGATGACAAGGTTACTGGCTCTTGCTATATTAGTCAGGATTGACTTTCTAGTCCGGTGCCGTTTGCTTTCAATTTGTCCTCACTAAATATTGCTGTAATGATCCCCCAAAGGGAGTAAGTAGGAAATTGGTGCATTATTTATATATATTTGATTGAATGTCACTGTCAGTGCATGTAGGATTATCCGTAGGTTGCTGCCTACATGACGTACTCAACGTGACGACGGCGAACCAGTCGTGCGTTATCTGGGACAATCAGAAAGTCTTGTGCACAGATTGCGATATTTGGCGTGATCCTTCCGAACGGCAGTTTGGGGTTATTCTTTTTTCGCTGACGAGGATCAAGATTTGTGCCAACTTGAGGGGGCATGCTGGTGCCCTTGTTCAGTCACTCCAAATCCGTGAGCAAGCAGATGCGATGGCCCAGTGCAGTGGTCCAAGGGGGTGTGCAATGTCAATGCCCCTGCTTCCGACCGCACGGAGAGGTTCCAACTTCAAGGCAACCTCATGGTTTGATAGGCCCTGCGGGCCTGAATAGCCGGTGGAACCTTCTCGGCAGCAAGTACAATCAAGTAGTAACTTTGTCTGCATCGTGACGAACATAATCAAGGCAGTCAACATAGCTGTCGCACCAATTTTGTTCTGATGCGTTAGAGAGGGACCTTTCAGGCACTTGTACTGGCATCAACGAGATACACCTGCAGCTCATGGGATTCAACAGCAGTTCTGCAAGTGAACAAATCACGACTCCGATATTTCGGCTTTCTTCTGTGCGATCGCCTGGACACATAGGTGCGGTTTCGAGCCTGTGAGGGCTCTCATCAGGGGGCTTGCCGTTGCCTATCCATCCGAGATCATTTATCAGTCACCAATCTCACGCCATATCGAGGAAGTCGACCAGGTCCACAGAAGCACGGGCATGAAGAAAGGCGCGACCCGGATAGATTGCTGCAGGGTTGGGGCGGGGTGGCGCGAGTGGGAGACTTCTACCCGAGTGGGACAATGCTGGGACCTCAGACATACCTAGAACGCAGGTACACTCCCACAACTAAGCGGCGGGCTCACAGGCCCTTTCGGATTCCGACTGGAACTTCTGCGCTGCCACCACGATCCCCACGGTGAAATACCTTCCACCATGGGATCTACTTCACGAGGGATTCGATGAAAATGACAGAGATAATAAAGATGATGTTGTATTGGACGGTAAATGTGAGTCTATTCCATTGCATCATTGGCAGCCCATCACTAATCAGCCCCACCTAGACCATGAGTCTATGGTAAAGAGCGCTCGTCGCGCAAAGTCATGTAGTACTTACTTCGATAAATGACGGTTTTCAAAAAAAAAGGAACTGGAACAGGTCCTCTAAAAGAGGGATAAACTCTGCAACAGGACGGGGGTGATACAGCGCTGACTCGGAGGCGCTGACAGCTGTTCAACGGTCGACGCTCGCTATTGTAGACATGTCACTGAGATTGAATTCTGACAATAGGCTCAGGCTATGCGCTTAGTCACGTGGGCGTACTAGAAGCATAACTCAAAGGCCCTTCTCCCACAAATTGATGTAACTTAATTATGCCACGTAGTATATATATGTAACACAAGCTAGCATATACAAAACTCGAAGGTCCTTAGCCGAGCAAAGCCGCCCGCTCTTTTACATACTCATTCCCCTTCATACTTTGGACCTCCTTCCCTCCAATGAGATCTTGCAAACAAGCCCCGTTTTCAATAGATTTCATCATCGTCGGTGCAGGTTCGTATTTCATTCACGACCTTATTCACCCCCCAGGCCTCAACGTCCATTCCAGATATCACCGGCCTTGCCACTGCTTTTGGGCTGCGGCAAGCCGGCCACAGAGTTACGGTCGTTGAGAAAGGCACTGGTCTTTGTGAGGTCCGATCTTTTCATCGTCTCTAATTCGCACCTTGCTTGACTCCGAAAAGGGAAAGGGTGGTGCCCATCTTCCCCCAAATCTCACTAAACTTCTTTATGAATGGGGCTTCGAACGACACCTGAAGAGATATGCGCTCTCCGTGCGAGCAACTGAGTGCCGATCAAGTATGTATTCCTCTTCCCTCCCCCGCTTATAATGTTGAGGCATTTTTACCTAGTGGAGGATGGTCACGTGATCGGTTGGCTTGAATGGCAAGAAGACGTGTTGCAAGAGTCGGGAGCCGATTACCTCGTCATGCAGGTTAGTCAAGTAGTCGAGCAAATCATGATACCATGTTGAATCCGAATCCAGTACCAGGACTTGGCACAGATTCTATTCGACGCAGCAAAGAGCGCCGGCGTCCACTTTCTCTTTAAGCTCGCCGTCAACTCTGTTCATCCTGACCCAAGGCGGCCACGTATCATTCTATCCAATGGCCGAACGATGGCGGCCCATGTAATCATTGGTGCCGATGGTCCACGGAGCATTGTGAGGAAATCAGTTAGCGGACTCGTTGATGAGACACCAGAAGGGCACAACGTCTATGTGCAAGTCCATGGGTTTTCCCTGAAACCAGCCAAGACTAACTATAGAACAGAGCTACTATTTCCCGAGATCAATTGAAGGATGACCCGGAATTATATGAGATCACTGCATACAAACCAAACTTTCCTAATGTATGTAGAATTTTCTGTGATTCTTATCCCCTCGACGTTCTGACTTTGGGTAGTATACAATGTGGTTAGGCGATAATTGCCATGTAACCTTGGTCAGAACAGTACGCTACTTAGGAACAATTGCCCGCCCCGTTTACTGATCAACCTTACTCATTAGGATCAAGGGAAAACGTGCTCCATCCACGCGTTTATACCGGAGGTCGAGGCAGAGGGCAATGTTAATCCCGATATTGCTTTCGATGGCGCGCCAGTCACTGTGAGCAGAATAAAACTCCAGTGCGAGCCCAAGTAAGCATTTATCACAATATTTATTGGATATTTCTAATATTTATCTCCTAGACTACGGCGACTGCTGAATCGTGCTCCTACATATATACGTAAACGATTTTATTTCCGCAACTTCGCTGAGGATTGGGTTGACGAGTATGGAAGGCTAATTATTATGAGCGAGGCAGCATATCCAATATGGGTAAAAAAAATCTGGCAAATTCGATGTTTTCGTATGCTGACCTGTTATCAAGCCGTACTGCATTCAGAGTTGTAGTCTTATGATCGAAGATGCTGGAGTCCTGTCCACTTTGTTCACTTACCTCAAATCTGAGGATCAAATACCATCTCTTACTCAAGCTTTCCACGAGATTCGGGAACCTCGGGTTTATTGCATGTACTCCAAAGAGACAAAGACCTTCCCCGGCATATGGGCTCCTCCCGGCCCTGCGAGGGATGCGCGTGATGCAGCTCTCAAGGGGATGATGTTGGAGGGTCACAAAGGGTGGGACGAAACCAAATTACGCTGGCAATGGGACGAAGTTTGTGAGGTCTTTGCCTACCATGCTAGAGAAGCAGCTGAGGATTGGTGGGTGGTGTGGGGGATACTGAGGGAGAGGAGCAAACTGACGCATAGGAATGGCTCTTCTTGAGCCCAACTACCCTGGCAGAGACAATGGACCGACGACGCAATTATGTAGATACCTTGTTACCGATACTTTTCACAAACGATACCCTTCAAGTTCCTTGCCGGCGAGCGCTTGGAAAGAAGATCTAGATGTACAGAAGGTAGTAGATAAACCACCAACCACCATGGGAAGTCACCTCGTGCATACGGACATTGAAAGCGGCATAACCCACATCAGGTCCGAGAAGTTCGTGATGATGAAAGCATACAGACGACCTCGATCGACCTGCCATTACACTGCTTACGCTCAAACGAAGCATTAACGTCACTGCATATAAAATGTGAACTGTCTATATCTCGGCTAACAAGTTTCAAGCAGATTACCACTTACTGGTGGAAAGTCCCTCCGAAGTCTGTCTCAGATACTGGCAGGATCGTCAAGACCCGATCTCCACGACTACGTTGGATTACTAGGTCACGGACTGAAGTGTCAACTTGCAGCAGAATAAAGCGAGATCGGACTTGCTCCAAAGGTGTCTTGCGGGCAGTTTCGTGAAGCCAGAGTTGAACCTATACTTACTGTTGGTGAATTTTGATAGTCAGCTGTCCGTTTTACCTTGACTTGACATGAATGTTGCAGATGATATCCAGCTACTAGCAGTTTTGATTGTCAAGGTCAGGCACAGGCAGCGATGACTTGATTCGGATAATTGAAATTGTGATCTTTATGGATCCAGCCTTTTGGGCACTGTTCTGCAGAGATTAGCATCGCAGGGAAATGTCTAGTAATTGGGTTCAGCCATTCGAATGCTGCAATACAATAAACTGAGTGAGCTTGTTCAAGAGCCGGTAGTTCAAACATTCAAACCGGTGGATTCGGCTAGGACCGTCTCGGATTCATCCGGCTAGTCCGTTGATGACAAGTTGATGTTGACCAGGTGACGGCATCTCAGCTTTTGGGTATCTAATTCTGAATAAGTAATCTTAGTCCGCTTATGAGCGCCTCCGGAGGATCCCCGGACCATATCTCGCTTTTCAACTCACCGTCAACACCCCTTCGCCTTTCTTCGGGTTTCTCTGGCATAAATGCGATGGTAGCCACGCCAACAGGACCTCTGGTAATTCGTTTTTGTGTTGCACCGATTACTCGCTCATGATATCTCTACCATCTTAGCGGCTTTCCGTATGTTTTTCTTTGTTCAGGGTACTTTTAATCTACAAACTTTGATTATTCTCCAGGCTCGTGACAACGGAGCACCTCCTCAAGGCGACTGGGGTCCCATTCAGATAGCTGTACCCGCCATCGTAGGTGGTGTCCTCCTCCTTCTCCTCCTTGTAGTCTGCGTCATCTGGCGACAAAGATCAGTTCGCGAACACTCCTACGACTACCACCAGGTACGGACCGACTGGGTCACCAAGATAGAGCGCATCTTCGTCCCCCGGCGCACGCGACAACGCGTCCCCCACTTGAGCACCCCTGTGACAATCGATGATTCCATGACCCTGCCTAGAATAGCCTCCGAATATCGTATGTCACGGCAGTACCGCTCTCACTCGTCCGATTCACAGACGCCGTTGACATTGGAGAACCACGCCTTTGATTACCCACCGCCCCCACCAGTTCCTATGCATCGCGGTTTGCGCTGGTGGCGACTTTTCGGGTCACGCCCGAAACAGATCAAGTCTGGGGAACCAGGCTCGCGGTGGCGCGTGGACGGTCCCGATGGAAGTAGCACCGGACATGGTCACAGTAATCATGACCATGAGGTCTATCACCCTCGATACGTTGGGGTTTTGGAAACCATGCCTGAATACGCCGGGGAAGAAACTGACGGCGCCGTTATTCAGATAAGAGGAAACATTACGAGTGTGTCAACGCCCATGGCGCAGCACCTCTCTGACCAGGCAGGAACCGTTCGTGGAATGGCGATTGTACCGGAGCATCCTCCGTCGGTTGTTCCTCGCACGCCCGTCCTAGAGGGTACTCCGCTACAAGGCAACTCACCAATGCCCGTGAGCCCCGTTCTTCTCGCCTTACGTGAATGTATGAATATATTCATCAGGTGGGACAGGTGTCCTCGGCGAACCGCGGTTTACCACCAAGTTATGAGGTCTCGCAAAGTCTTACCAGACTGACACAGTACCCATCGGTAGAGGAGGTCACCCGATTAGCACGGACCCTGCCAACGATCATCCCACCCCCATCACGCACAGCGATGTATTCACCATCACCACGTGGGTTCCACGGCCGTGATCTCTCGTCTGAGAGTTTCCTGGCCGCTCAACCTCCGATGGTGGTCGCCACGTCCTTGTAATAACGTTAACCCACCATATGGTCCAAAGAGCGCCCAAGCCTCAAAATCGGTTCAAATAAATGATCAAATTACTTGCTTATTTATTCCTTTTCTGTGGACGCATATACATTATTTGCCGGTTTGTGGACATGTGTTATACGATAATTACCCTACTGTTTTGGTTGCATTTACTGTACTTCTTCGCATTCGTTCCCATCGGGTGTACTTGTCATGACCACGGTTCATCGTATTAATGCCATATACCCCAGGCCTCAAGCTCAAGTCCGAGACTTGGACTGCACAATGGCCTCATTACATCGGTAGGAATCGGGCGTTGCCATCTGATTGATGGTGACTCATCGATTATTACGGTGATGTATACAGCAACCCGGGTATGGGCTCGTCCCACATGATACCGACGTACTAATCTACGCGTTTGAGTAGGAGTAAGTAGATGTGGCTGATCGGATATGAACGAATGACCAGGTGGACCCAAGTGAATGACAACACGGCAACCTGTCATGATTCATTGGTAAATTTAATGATCGCGGTGGGAATGACCCTGAATCAAAACTTCGCATGCTATTCAATATGGCATTTCGGTGACTAGACCCAGGTGAGTCTATCTCTCATCAGCCTATGCATTACGACTCTATTATGAGATGGCGTATAGCGTTTTATTTGGAACCCTAGAGGAACCGAGTTTCTTCATGCTGGGAAAACGCTGGAACTAGACTCGAGATGGATAAGGCGCACAAGTGTAGAAACCACCACCAGTGCCGACGGACCGCATCATATTCATTACGTGATTCAGAAGTGCCTGTTTTAGCAGTCGACACCCCGTTGCTATCCCGGCCACATAAAGAGAGACCGTGTGATTTTTCTCGCTAAAGGAGGAGTTGGTTCACCCGCTCGGATGTCCGACGAGATCCTTCAACGATGATCGTTCTTCCTGCTCTGGCGCTTCAAATCTTCAACGGACTCCCTTGGTCGATGGGCCCATCGCTAATCGGCCCATCGAGCTGCCGACGCAGGACCGGTCGTTGGCAGGTGACGTCTTCAGATTGGCACAGGGTTGGGTAGCGCATCCGTGACGACGAGGCACTGTTTCATGCTGCAGGCGATGCGGTGTCGCTACCCGCTTCGGAGTATCATTCAAGTTACTTCTCAGTGAGAAGAGGCACGAGGCAGCCACAGTACTAGTGTTAAGTCTTCCGCCAGCGAGATGTCAGGGTATTCTATCCTTTCCTTCTACTCGCGCCCACCTCTCTACACCCACCTCTGTTCCCACTTTGGTGCCTCACAGCTCACTCGACAGGTGTTGCTCCCGTTCCGGGTGCCAAGCGTTTCCGCTTCCGTCATCTCACCTCACCTATCCGCATCATACCCTCATATGTACCTAGTTCTCCTTTCCTTGTCTAACTGAAAGAATTAATAATTGTTTCATCTTATAATGTTGCTTTCAAGCTTACTCAGGCTACTCTTTTGTAGCTCGGCAAACAAGCAGTATTTAAGCACGACTAGTCCACCATCTCCACCGGATCCCCTTACTTAGCATCTTCAATTGGTGCATTTATTTGTATGGGAGAGGGTAGGCGAAAGAAGGCGCTCTTAAGCTGCCACAAGTCTCCGATGCTACAAGGGCCTTTTAAACTCCATTCAGTCCCGGTTTTTCCAAGTTCTTGGCAGTGGTCGGCACTCGCTTTATACCGAAACAAAATTATATGCATTATATGTCCTCAGAATGCCACTTTTCTCTCCGTCACGTACATCAGCAGAATGAGTGATCTCTAAGCATATGGTACACATTGGACCCATGGCCATCATGGAAAGCGCAAGGTCTCTCCCGCATCCTCAATGGTATCTTTACTTGACCCCTTCTCTGGTTCGCCCACGCTATCTGTGTGAGCCACCACCGGAAGCAGACCAGCTACGACCGCAGCTTCCGCCATAATGTGCACCATGGCATCGTTGCCATCGAACAACCTATTACATCCAGGCATGCAAGTCATCAATCAGTGCTTAGGAAGAAAGAAAGTATTTACACTGCGGTTTCCTCAAGAGTTCGCTACCGGTTTTGTCATTAACGCCATATCGACTGGACTTTTGACGATCTACTCACATTTCTTGTTTCAACGACGTACAACCAGAGAAAAACGACTTCAAAGGAAATCCAGAAGACGTACACAAGCTAAACAAGTAGAGTATCAGAGAGCATCAACGTTTATGTAGCAAGGATCATACGTAGTACTTCCACCCTAAACTGTAAGTTCAGGCGTAAATGACATTTCTCGAATCAAATTGATAGGGAAACAACTTACGCCGCAAGGGCAATGGGGTTAACAAACCTGTTTGGACGTGTAAGATGTTTCCACGATAAAAAAATCAACGAGTCCGCGAACTGACTGATTAAAAATAGCGGATGAAGAAACAATGCAATTGAAAAACGTCAAGCCTTTGGCCCGCAGCGCGAAAGGCAGAATTTCGACTGTATATCTGTTGAAACAGTAAGGTTGATTTTAATCGATCTGAACAAAAACATACGAGATCACGAGCGGGACCATTGCAAGCTGGAGTGAAAAGGTCAACAATCGGAATCGGTTAACATCGAAAAGCCCTCCGATGACGCACGCTATCTGGGAGTCAACTGATTGGAATGCAAAACTCCTCATTTCGTTGAAAGAACTTACAAAATACCCCACCCAAGACTGTGTAGATGAGTTAGCACGAAGGAACAAAAAAAGATGATACACGCACACATCATAGCAATGACCGCATAACCAGCGTTTTTATCGTTATCAATAGAGTGTATGGCAAAGCAGATAGTCTGCAGAGTCCAAAAGACAAGCGTGCCTATAAATCATGACAATCAGCGACATAAGTTGCATAACTATTAGGATGTGCGGTGCACATTACCAGACATAGATACAAGGAAAAGGGGCCGGCGTCCAACCTTGTCACACATTGCACTTCCGATCAAACCAAATATGAAACCCCAAATAGCAAGGCTACCGTTCTGTAGCCAGCAAAATGAGAAGACCGCGAGAGATCTAGTTGGAAGGATAGTGCTTACGATGAGTAATTGGTTGGTGGGGGACGTAACTAAGAAACATCAGCCATGTGGTCACTTTATGATGCTGCAAATATATGTTCTCACTCCCAACAGAGCTCAACACTTTGCTCAAGTCTATACTGAAATAAGAATTCAGCATGATTGATAGAGCACTGAGCTCGTACAATATACACTGAACGCGAACAATTTAGTGCTTGGGGCTAATGCAAGAATCCAATGACCTACATCAAGCCACTCCCGGACCATTGAGAAAAGAACGCAAGTGCAGTAATAATGCGCATTCGTCTTCTATTTCCCACCGTCTTAAACATGGTGTACCATCCAACATTTGCAGACACTTCACGCTCAAATTTGATGGCTTCTTTAATTTCCTCAAACTCGTATTCGACCAGGGGATCCTTCCTAATAACCCGGAAACCATAGATGTTTATATGCAGAAAGCGGACCAAGGAATCGACTCAACTCGTTCCCATTCGCGTGGTAGTATGCCAGAATACTGAGTGCTTGTGCTTCGCTAAGAAAATGATCAGTCCGAGCGAGCGAGATTGTCAAGTATCTCTTACCGGCCTTTGCTCACGAGCCAACGAGGTGACTCTGGCACGAAGCAGATGAGTAAAACCTGAATGACGGAAGGCAGACCTTGGATGGCGGATGGGATTCTCCATGCCCAACTATTGGGCACGTGGAGTGTTCCGTAGGTCTGAACAAGTACATATCAGTTCTGACATCGCGTCATTCTAACGACGACTTACTGTCCACGCAGCACTATTGTTCACAAAGTAGAATGAGAACAGCTTATTAATGAAACTTGAGCTACTGTCTTACATGACACCCCCAAGGGTCCTAGTTCAAGGTCGTCACGGTTGAGCCACGAAATCTCACACAAGTGATATGTATACCTACCAAAGATTGTTATACGTTGAAGTCAGAACCCCACGGTGGGAAGGGTATGCGAGCTCCGTGATGAGTAGCGGGGCTGCAGTGATAGCAAATGACAAACCAAAACCAATCATGAATCTATACCGCAAAGATCAGATTGCAATTGACAATAATGATGACCTTTACCTAGCTCCAATAAACATCTGAACTGATTGACTGGCAGTTTGGAGGACTGTCGCAGTTATCATGATTGTCGCGCCTAGCAAGATGCTGAATCGACGGCCCAGACCATCAATCAAGTACGGAGAAAAGGGATACGCCGCGAGTGACCCAATGTTCTATCTATGGTGTTGGACAAGAATAGCAATATTTAGCTTACTTACTTACTTGGACGGCGCTCAGAAGCCCCAGCTTCAGTTCGGTTTTGAGATTGAGCTCGTCACGGATTAGGAAACGGCTTACCGTCGAACCAGACGGGTAGTTAAAGGCAGTCTCCCATTGAGTCAAGGACTGTAGACCATCTGATTAGAACTTGCATTAATGATGAATCTTTGTCTTAAACGAAATATAAACAGACTCGTCATACTCCCTGATCGAAAGATATGTAACCCCCTTACTTAGTAATGCGATTGCCAGAGACACGGTAACATACCGTCGAAACCACTAGTTGAGGAAGTTATCAACCTGGGGAGAGATAAACGACTCTCCTCATAGAGATAGTTATATCACTCACAGGATGCATATCCAGAAATTCAGGATTAAAATTCCTTATCATCATGATCATCTCGATAAGTATACACGATTTGGGAAGAAAACAAAAAGAATCTCTGCAACCCACTTGTATTCCACCATGGCTTGGAATTGTCGAGGAGATGAGCGTAGGCCGGGATGTTGACGTTCGTAGAACCAACTCCAAGGTCGGCACTCATTGTTTTCGTCAATGGGGGATAGAACGACGTAGAATTCTGGCAAAGACTACGGAATTGAAATAGCCTAGCAGAAAGGCTGTGATACAGCAACCCTCGTTCTCATGAGGTAAGTATTTAATGACTTCAAGCCGCATCTTCGTTCGAGCCTGACGCCTGAGGTGCTAGTAGCCGAATTTAAGTGGTAGTAACCTGAGCATAGCCGCCACTTTCCCTTCTAGGCGAGGTGAAACTCCAGCAATCTCGAAACAGTCACCGCCGCAAACTCAGTCTGAACTTTGAAAGGGTGGACGATCGGAACGCCCATAACTCTTAAGTTCGCCCTTCACATCAGCACCGGCGGACCCCGGGTGGCAGCTTTGTTCTTGTTCTTGTTATTCCGTTGACGCTGCTGATTCGAGTCCCGCCAAGAAGTTTCATCTAGTGGGTCCAATCATGGCGTTTCGTGTG
The DNA here is from genome assembly GCA_038089615.1 of Aureoboletus auriporus. Classification (NCBI taxonomy): domain Eukaryota; kingdom Fungi; phylum Basidiomycota; class Agaricomycetes; order Boletales; family Boletaceae; genus Aureoboletus; species Aureoboletus auriporus. Next base: position 32,413 of record JBBPLF010000228.1, read on the forward strand.
ACTGTCCTTAACCCATGCCTGCCTGAGCACTTCGGCAATCTGCTTTGTTGTGGGCGTCTTGCCTGGAGAAGACAAATTTCGTTTTTCCATGGCTCGCTTGCATGGCCACTCGTTGGGAACACAGCACTCGACTTTCCGATACGTGGGAGCCCCTATAAAATGCTCGGCAAGCACAATTTCTATGCAACGCGTCAAGGAATCCTGAGGGCCTCGTTGAACATACTCACAGGTGCGGTGCTGCTTGCCCTCTGCATGATCGTGTTGGAGTCGATCTCATATGTTTTGATCATGATACCGAGACGCTTTCGGTCGACATGTTAATAATCTGTACATTTTTTGAATCTGTCATTAGCGGGTTCGGCTAGTACGATGCTCGCCTGAGTGGTTCACTGTGCGTTGGTTCCACAATTGCGAAAAAAAAGGTAAGGCAGTCAACGAGCCGCAGGTATTTGTGTTGGAAGAATTGGTATGTACTCTACTTGCGGCTCTACTTGCGTTCGCAGTGCGTATAGTTACGAAAAGCTATCCCCATTCCAGAAGTGAAGTTTCTTCTACGTTCTCAACACAATCTTCACTCGGTTCCTTCTAGTCTGACACGTCCATGTTATCCGTGTGGGTCACTAAGCAGCTGTGGCCGCCTTTTCCTTCGCAGTCTGCACCATGACATTGTCGTCGTCGAATAACCTGTTATATCCGAACGTACAAGTATTAAACAATATTCAGCGAGAAAAACAAACTTACGCCGCAGTTTCCTCGAGGGTTCGCTACGCGTTTTGTCATTTGGCCATATCGATTGAGGTTTTGACAATCTACTCACGTTTCTCGTTTCAACCACGTAGAGCCACAGAAAAACGGCTTCAAAGCAAATCCAAAAGACATATACAAGCTTAATTGTATGATATTAGAGAGCTGCAGTGCATTCACATTGCAAAAGTCGCACGTAGTACTTCCACCCTAACCTGTAAGTTCAAGAGTAAATGTCGTTTCCCAAGACAAGGTCAGTGAACACGACTTACGCCGCAAGAGCAATTGGGTTAACGTATCTGTTTCAATGTTGTAAGCTCTTTTCAGGGTCAATAGACGTCGAGTCACGAGACTGACTGATTGAAAAAAACGGATACGGAAATTACAAGACCGAAAAATGTGAGACCCTTGGCCCGTAAAGCAAAAGGTAAGATCTCGACCGTATAGCTGGTACAGTGGTGAGGTCAATTTCAAGCAAGACGAACAGAAACATACGAGACAATGAGCGGGGTAAACGCAATCTGTACGCAGTGAGGCGGTCAGCAATTGGAATTGGAATTGATTGACATAACGGAAAGCCTGTCAATGTCAATTACATACAGGATCTGCAAGGCAACTCGTCAGAATGGATACCCGCATTTGACTCAAAGTGCGCACAAAACGTCGAATAGAAGACTATGATAATCGGTTAGTAGATAAGGAAACGTTGAACGACAAACGCACAAATCATAGCAATGACAGCATAACCGGCACTGACATTGTTATAAATGGAGTGTATGGCAAAACAGATAGTCTGCAGAACCCAAAAGACAAGCATTCCTGCAACCAAGACAATAAACGATATAATTATCAAGACGAGCGGCGAATATCACACACCAGAGATAGATATCAGGAAGAGCGGTCGACGTCCAACTTTATCACATAACGCACTTGCGGTGAGGGCACATATCAAACCCCAAATGCCGAAGCTACCGTTCTGTGGTGACAGAAAACTGAGAAGATAGATGCAGTAGAAGTGTGATTTTGCTTACAATGAGTAGCTGTGTAGTAGGAGATGTAACTCCAAAAATCATTAGTCACATGCTCCATGATGCTGCAAAAATATTATTCACTCCCAACAGCGTTCATCACTTTGTTCGAGTCTGGAACAAAATCTATATTCCAATATAACTTGATGGAGCACTAGAAACGTACAATATGAACTAAATGTGATATTTAGTGCTGGGATTAACGCAAGAATCCGATGACCTACATCAGACCATTCCCAGACCATTGAGAAAAGACCGCGAGCGCAGCGATAATACGCATCCGTCGTCTGTTCCCAACTGTCTTGAACAAGCTGGACCATCCAACATTGGCCGATATCTCACGCTCAAACATGATGGCTTCTGTGATTGCCTTGAACTCGTATTCGACCAAGGGATCTTTCCTAACAACTCATGAACATTGAGAGGCGCCAAAGGGAGCAAGAAAACGACTCAACTCATTCCCATTCGCGTGGTAGTATGCCAGAATGCTGAGTGCTTGTGCTTCGCTGAGAAGGTAATCAGTCTGAGTGAACGAGATTCTGGAACACTTGTCTCTTCTCTTACCGGCCCTTGCTCACAAGCCAACGAGGTGACTCTGGCACGAACCAAATCAGCATGACTTGTATTATAGCAGGAAAACCTTGGATAGCGGATGGGATTCTCCACGCCCAACTGTTGTGCACGTGGAGTGTTCCGAAGGTCTGAAGGACATCAGTCTAATATCGTAGCAATTTGACGACGACTGACCGTCCATGCTGCACTGTTGTTCCACAAAATCGAATGAGAAGCGCTGCTAAATCAGACTGAGTTACTGTCTTACATGATACTCCCAAGCCCCCTAGTTCGAGGTTATCATAACACAGATATCTTGTATGTATATGGAAACAAACCAAAGAGTGTTGTACGTTGAAGTCAAAACACCACGATGGGAAGGGTACGCCAGTTCCGTAATGAGTAACGGGGCTGCAGTGGAAGCAAACGCCAAGCCAAAACCAATCATGAATCTGCATTTCGGAAAATCAGATTGCAACGGACAATAATGTTGTACCATTACCTAGCACCAATGAACATCTGAACAGACTGACTGGCAGTTTGGACAACTGTGGCGGCTATCATGATTATTGCGCCAAACAGGACAGCGAAACGCCGGCCGATGCCATCAGTCATATAAGGAGCGAAGGGAAATGCCGCAAGTGATCCAACACTCTAGCAATGGTTGTGCAATGCAGAAAAGAACAGTAAACATTGAGCTTGCTTACTTGAATGGCGCTCAGAAGCCCCAGCTTTAGTTCGGTTTTTGAATCTGACCCCGACACATAATAGAGGACGACTTACGTTCGAACCAGACGGATAATTGAAAGCAGTCTCCCATTGGGTCAAGGATTGGAGACCATCTGATCGGCACTTGGGTTAACGACTCTTCGTCTTAACTGCAAGAAATATGACTGACTCATCATGCTCCCTGGCCCAATTACATGTCATCCTGGAATTTAATTGCTGGATACAAGATGACATACCATCGAACCCGCTAGTTGAAGAAGTCAACAAGCTGGGGTGGAATAAACAATCGTCTTTGAGGAGATGATTCAATCAGTCACCAACAGGATACATATCCAGAAATTCAAGATCAAAATTCCTTATCGTAACGATTAGCAAGGGTTAGAATGAAACATGGGATGATTTAATCGACCCAACTTGTATTTTTCCACCATGGCTTGGAATTGTCGAGGAGATGAGCATAGGCCGGGGTGTGGACGACGTTCGTAGGACTAGCTCCAGCTCTCATAATTATTTCGTCAATGGGAAACAAAACAACGAACATTCTGGGCCAAGGTCCTTGGGTACAAATAGCTTGCTGAAACTTAGGCCGTCGGTGATACAGTGGACTTCCGGGCTCCTTCAAATTACGTAACAGTTTCGCCTTCTTACAGTGTCAGTTTTGTTGAGTTGAGTTGGGGAAGACTTACTTAGCGCCCGGGATGCTGGCGGATGTTAGGTGGGACGTGATAATAGACTCCGGCTCGGAGGGAATTGAACCGTCGCGGGCTACGGAGTCCCCCCCCCCCCCCCCCCCAATACCATAGTAGGGTGTGCGTAAGGGCATTTTTCCTCGGACTGGAACGTTCAGTAAAAACTTCCGCCCTAGTGTTTTTAGTAGAACTAGACTTCTCAGTTGCTACCCAAATATTATCACTTGTCCAAAAAAAAAGATTCGAACCCCCGATCATCGTGGCGTCTGGCCGCTGCCGCTCAAAAAGTTCACACGACTCGGGAGCACTGAAGATCTGAGATGGCGGCGTCCGAATCATCCATTCAACGGCTGTGCTTGTCGGTTTAATTGAGCATGGTGCAACAAATGCACTAAAGACGGCCTCACGCTGGGCCGCTGTGGTCCGTCGTTTGGGACCCTCGCGTGCTTTCGCATCCTCGCCACACAGCACTACATTTCCTTCAACACTGCCTAATCTATCTATTGCTCCCGCATTCAGATGGGTCATCGATCAAGTGTAGAACCATCCAACTCGGACACGCGATGAGTCGTCGGAGATTTAGGCTCCAGCAGACCATCTTCTCCCAGTCGTCTACCGCGGATACTGTGCGCAATGATTCAAATTCGACTACAACGAGACCGTCGGTTCCATCAAAAACAGAAACAAAGTAAACCTACTTCACTTCAAGAGTCACCCCACTTACTCGCTCTTCAGTACGTTGTTCCCGCTTCCCAAAGAACAGTAGTGCCCGTCACCCGTCCTGCCACTCCGTTCGAAGGCGAATGCAACCACGCCTTAAAAAGTAAACCCATTGTCTCATTGTAAACGACGAGCTGGACGAGATTCCAAGGCTGGATCGCTGCGTCGCGACATTTCGGCGCAAGGGCGAGAAGGTCCGAGTCAATATCCAGCCGTGCCAATAACTAGGAAGTCATCGAATGACTCGGACGGTCATGTGCGCCGCTCCTACCGGAAATCCACTCGACTCGGAAATTCTCTGCGCGAGCCGCAGGAAAGTAATTCTCGGTCTTTGGGTGGTACTTGCCCCTCCCTGTTGCATCGACGGTCCCGTGAACCACTACATCTTCCATTACGCCGTCCGAAACACAAGCTTTACATTTACGACACATCCTTACTAAATCCACTCTTTGCACCGTGCAGCACTAGTGGCCGCCATGCATTATCCCCTTCGTTCCTGTACTGTGTGTCGTTCGTTGTGCATTGTATACTAGAACATGCCAATTACCTACCGGAATCCTGTACATTCGAGTGCGCCGGTATTCAATGTTCTGGCATTTCACTATCCATAGCTACAGGCACAGCACCGATCGGCGATCATCGAAACAACGGCTGTCGAATCTTAGCGGACCGTCGAATTCTTTTCAACGGGCTGTCAGGATAACCAGGAACCGCGGCCGGACGGTCAACAGATAAACGGGTTGGTTGCTAGAATGAGAGAACCTAAATAATACAACGTTGCAAAAGACGAACATCGTACCTAGAATGAGAGAAGCACAACGTTAGAGGAAGAAAGAAAAGAAGCAGATCGACTATGGTATCCGACAGATGACAAAGAAAGACTCAGGCCGTTCGTGAGTGCACAGGCCTTAGGGGTCAACCACAGCCGTGACACGGGCTACCTTAACTCACCTCAGGCTCGACCGCACCTCGTGGTAACACTAAGATTATATGCCGTTAGTTCGCCCGGTTCATACGAACACTGTGACTCGGTATGTATTATTGTGCCCCTGATCCATCCCAATCCTTCAAAAGCCAAGGTTTTCCTGCAGTTATTCTGTGACTAAGTTATTTGCCATCGTTGAACGTCGTCTTTTTTCCATTCAATCACATACATAGGGTGACATATACAAAAAGAGAACTTTCCGCTCTCTTTATGGTCGGTCCTGGTGTTGATCAATGTCGTACCCATCATACAAAGTGAAGTCGCTCTCCTACACTCTCAATGCCATCTGCCTTGGGCTCCTTCTCTAACTCGTCCATGCAATCTGTGTGGGCCACTACCAGAGGAAGACCAGTTGTGACTGCAGATGTCTTTGTGATGTGCTCCATGGCATTGTTGCCGTCGAATAACCTGTTATATCCGATCGTGCAAGTATTAAGCCAATATTCAGAGAGAGAAAACAAACTCACGCCGCGGTTTCTTCGAGGGTTCGCTACGGGTTTTGTCGTTAGCGCCATGTCGATTGGGCTGTCGATAATCTACTTACGTTTCTCGTTTCGACCAAGTAGAACCACAGAAAAACGGCTTCAAAGCAAATCCAGAAGATATATACCAGCTTAATCGTCAAGATATTAGAGAGCTGCAGTGCATTCACATGGCAAAAGTCGCACGTAGTACTTCCATCCTAACCTGGAAGTTCAAGAGTAAATGTCATTTGCTGATACAAGGTCAACGAGTACAACTTACGCCTCAAGGGCAATTGGGTTAACATATCTGTTTCAATTTGTAAGCTCTTTTTAGGGCTAATAGACGCTGAGTCAGGAGACTGACTGATTGAAAAAAATGGATATGGAAATGACAATGCCGAAAAACGTGAATCCCTTGGCCCGCAGAGTGAATGGCAAGATCTCGACCGTATAGCTGGTACAGTGGTGAGGTCAATTTCAAGCAATCCGAACGGAAACATACGAGACAATGAGCGGGGCAAACGCAATCTGTAGTGAGGCAGTCAGAATTCAGGATTGGTTGACAAGATGCAAAGCCTGTCAGCGTCAAATACATACAGGATCTGCAAAGCAACATGTCAGAATGGATACATCAGCATTTGGCTCAAAGTGCGCACAACATGCCGAATAGAGGACTACGTTAACCGGTTAGCAGATAAGAAAAGGATGAACGATGAACGCACAAATCATGGCAATGACCCCATAACCGGCATTGATACTGTCATAAATGGAGTATACGGCAAGGCAGATGGTCAGCAAAGTCCAAAAGACAAGCATTCCTGCAATCAAGACAATAAACGATATAATTTCAAGACGAGCGGCGAATATCACACACCAGATATAGATATCAGGAAAAGCGGCCGGCGCCCAACCTTGTCACATAGAGCACTTCCGATGAGGGCAAATATGAAAATTAAGATGCCGAGGCTACCGTTCTGTGGTAGCAGAAAACTGAGAAGAGAGATGCAGCTGGAGTGTAATTTAGCTTACAATAAGCAGCTGCGTGGTAGGAGATTTAACTGAAAAACATTAGTCACATGCTTTATGATGCTACAAAAATATTATTCACCCCCAACAGCGTTCAATACTTTGTTCAAGTCTGGAGCAAATCCATATTTCAATATAACTCAATGGAGTAGCGAAAACGTACAATTTGAACTAAGTGCGAACATTTTAGTGCTGGGATTAACGCAAGAATCCGATTACCTACATCAGACCACTCCCAGACCATTGAGAAAAGACCGCGAGCGCAGTGATGATGCGCATCCGTCTTCTGTTCCCGACTGTCTTGAACAAGCTGGACCATCCGGAATTTGCCGACACCTCACGCTCAAACCTGATGGCCAGTTTGATTTCCTCGAACTCATATTCAACCAGAGGGTCTTTCCTAACAACTCATGGAGGTTGACACGCGCCAAGGGGAACAAGCAAATGACTCAACTCGTTCCCATTCGCGTGGTAGTATGCCAGGATGCTGAGTGCTTGTGCTTCACTGAGAGGGCAGTGATCAGTCCGCGTGAACGGGATTTTGGAACACTAGTCTCTTCTCTTACCGGCCTTTGCTCACAAGCCAACGAGGTGACTCTGGCACGAACCAAATCAATATGATTTGTGCTACAGCAGGCAGACCTTGGAGCGCGGATGGGATCCTCCACGCCCAGCTGTTGGGCACGTGGAGTGCTCCGAAGGTCTAAACAAGTGCAGATCAGTTTGATAGTGTCTATCTGACGACGACTTACTGTCCACGCTGCACTATTGTTCCACAAAATCGAATGAGAATGGCTGCTAAGTCAGACTTGAGTTACTGCCTTACATGATGCCCCCGAGCCCCCTAGTTCGAGGTCATTATAACACGGATATCTTGTGTATGAAAACTAACCAAAAAGAGTTGTACGTCGAAGTCAAAACACCACGATGGGAAGGGTACGCCAGTTCCGTAATGAGTAACGGGGCTGCATTGGCAGCAAACGCTAAGCCAAAACCAATCATGAATCTGGGTTTCGGAAAATCAGATTGCAACAGACAACAATAATGTACCATTACCTAGCACCGATGAACATCTGAACAGACTGACTGGCAGTTTGGATAACTGTGGCGATTGTCATGATTGTTGCGCCAAACGTCACACCGAATCGTCGGCCAAGGCCATCAGTCACATGGGGAACGAAGGGACATGCCACAAGTACTCCAACACTCTAACAATGGACAATACAGAAAAGAACAGCAAATGCTGAGATGACTTACTTGAATGGCGCTTAGAAGCCCCAGCTTTAGTTCGGGTTTGAGTCTGACCCCGACATATAATAGAGGACGACTCACGTTCGAACCAGACGGGTAATTGAAAGCAGTCTCCCATTGGGTCAAGGATTGGAGACCATCTGATCGGAACTTGGGTTAACGACTCTTCGTCATAACTGCAAGAAATATGACTGACTCATCATGCTCACTGATCCAATTGCATATCATCCTGTAAATTTAATTGCTGTATACACAATGACATACCATCATACCCGTTATTTGAAGCAGTCAGCAAGCTGAAGTGGGATAAATAATTTTCTTCGAGGAGATGATGCAATCAGTCACCCACAGGACACATATCCGCAGATTCAAGATCAAAAGTCCTTATAAGCATGCGTTAGAATCAAATATAGGATGGTTTGATTGACCCAACTCGTATTCTTCCACCATGGCTTGGAATTGTTGAGGAGATGAGCGTAGGCCGGGGTGTTAACGACGTCCGTAGGACCAGCTCCAGCTCCCATAATTGTTTTCGTCAATGGGAAACAAAACAAGATACATTCTGGGCCAAGGTCTTCGAGTTCAAATAGCTTGCTGAAAGAACTTAGACCTTCGGTGAATCGGCGACGGTGAGATAGTAGACCTTCGAAGTTCCTTCACATTAGGCAAGTGTTATCTTCCAGTAGTACTTACTTAATGGCAGTTTCGTTGAGCCGGAGAAGGCTTATATGCTTGCGGATGTTAGGCGGGAGGCAATGTCTGGAGCAGTCGTGGACTCCGAGGTAATTGAACCAGCATAGTGTCTGGCTGCAAGGAGATCACAGGGCCCTGCAGACGAAAATCTGAGATTTGGCCGTTCTGAGACAGCCGAATCAGCAGGTTGCGGTACTAACACCAGCCGCTGGCACAGACCTTCAGCAAATGTCAACTTGATGCTGTCACATACATATACTATTTGTTTGAGCGTATCCGCGAGTGGCTTGTTTCGGGTGGGGACGACGATCGTGTCGAGGTGCGCACCTGGTGGATTGTCATTTTGTATGTGTTGCGATAGCGTTGGTAACGTCGGACGTCACGAGATGTGTTGAAAGTAGTGTGGTGGGTATGATGGCAAGGGGGGATTGTACGGTACGTTTCAAGAAGTTGTTTCGAGATCTGGATTTGGTTCAGTGACTAGACTCGCACTGGTCATGTAGCCATTCAATTGCAAGATCGTCCAGCGCCGGACACAAGTTAATTCACTCGGGGCCGTGGGTTTGATGGATGCGTTATTCATTCATTTCCCCTGGATCAAGTTCGTTTGGCTATCTATCCCCATCATGACATGCCTGGTGCCTTGGCAGACTCTGACGCGGAGCTATTTGTACTGCTCGTACCTTGATAGACCGTAACCCAGCGACTTTGCAGTCCAGGTATTTGAGTATATATGACCACCCTCAAAATCGCACGCACATCACCTTACTAGTATGCCACTCTTACACCAACCAGTGCATACATGCTCGACTGAAGCCATTGAACGTGAGCCACCTCTGCAGCCCGCGTCATCCGACCAACGTACATCAGGAAAATGACACCGCACTTACCTAACCTTATTTGTACTTTCCAAACTTTTAGCACCGTAGCCGACACCGCCACTTCGCAAAAAAAGTACTCAAGGGAAATAAGTGAAAAAAGTCAACGGCAATCAAGCGAGCACTGCGTCTAATCAGTAAATGTGCTAACCGAGCTGTACCAAGTACACAAAGTCAGAAAAGTCGAATAGCTT